>NW_006496077.1:1750137-1772254 GCF_000471905.2 Amborella trichopoda | reverse complement strand
TTATCAAATGGTGTTATTTTGCTCAGTTTGAGGCATTTTGTTTTATGAGTTTATTTTGTTTCATGGTTTGCTTGATTCCTATATTATTTACGCGTTGAGCCACTCCCACCTGAGTGCCAATCGCGACCTCTTATTGCAATCCCGCACCTTGTCGGAGGAGGAAACCCTCTCTCGAACAACTGTGGAGGCTCGGTGCGTGGAGGGCGCGTGGATCCTCTTGCTTGTGGATAGGAGGCCGACGGTGAGAGATATTTTAGTGACTGGAGCGCTAACGCTCTTTCGCCGCTTTGGGGGTTCGGGGACTCGCCCGGACGGTACAGCAATTACAAAGCCCTTCGGCTATTTGTTAGTGTGGTTTGGACAACAGCCATCTTCAGGTTCTCGATCTCTCTCCTCTCACTTTAACTGTGTTCTCGAGGTGGGATTCGAATACCCTCCTCCCTGGTCATCCTCTCAAGGGGGTTGCTAACGCTGAGGGAGGGGACGTGGGGAAACCTGGGGGTCAAGCCCCGCAAGTTTTCTCACATCTGCGGGCTTGCAGGTAGGTGTGGGCTGCTGTGCAAACGGAGTCACGCATGGAGGTAGAGGTGAGAGAGAGAGAGAGAGAAAGAGAGACTCTCTTAGATGAGGAGGGGGTGACCCGTGCGATCGGGGTCCCTACGGTACTGCACACTCAAGGTATCCTCACTCTCTCAAAGTTTTCTCTCTCCCCCTCTCTCCTCTCCCACAAAGACTAAGGACTCACAAAGACAAGCTAATAAGAGAAATTTTGCTTTGATTCTTACTATCCTTCAGGGGTAATAGAATTTGAAGAGAGGGGATTTTGGAGTCTCTTCCAAAACGAAGGTCTTTCTACAAGTGAGTTAAGCTTACTTATATAGAGGATTCACCAAACAGGTGTGAGCGCTCAAAATTCAAGCTTAATTACAATTAAACAAATTTAAAACAAATCCACAAATTAGACGCAAATGACAAAAATGTCCCAGTTATCGTTTGCCCAAATGACGAGACTGTCCCTGCATGCAGGTTGCTCTGCCATGGGAAGACCTTAGAAACTGGTCCTACAAATTGTAGCAACTGTTCAACTGTTTCAGCAACATATCTTCATTCTTCTCTCGATTCTGAGCATTTGATGGCCTTCAATCGTGCTGTGGTGGCCTTTCTCCCCGGGGTGAAAGTCCAGCCATTTTTACGAACTTTGTCTGCTAATGCGTCTTTGAGCTGCGTCGTTTGCAACAAGTTTGGGCTAATTTGGTGTGGATTTGGGCCTTTGCCTAATTTGGAAGGTTGTCAGAGAAAAGGCATTCCGACAACCTACTGGATTTGCTTCTTTTGTGACCTGAGGACTGACATTCATCGAACCACGAATTGAATGCAAGAGTTGTACCAGAATGTAGCTCTTTGCGAGGTGGTTCTATTGAGCTTCTCCTCGTGTCAATCCAAGGCTTGGATATTGAGCTATTCTTCACCGAATTCGGAGCTTGTTGAACCCTATTTTTTCCTTGGTTTCTCCGACCACTCTCTTCTTTAGAGAAATAGGGGTTCTCGGTCATGCCACAGTGTATGCCATAGGTCAAAATGACGAGGTTGGCGTGATCTGGAACATGTCAACATTTGAGCTTTGTCTGGTTTGCGAGGAAGGTGTCGTGGGTTGGCGAAGGTATTGCTGGAAAACATCATAGCAGTCCCCATTTCCAGGACTGGTTTGGTGAAGCCACACTGTGCTATGGTAAAATCCATGAGTTACGCCGCATGAGCATAGACCCTAATAGGGAGGTGTGATTTAGCCCAAATTTGGTCCTCAGGTTTTTGACGTTCTGAGCACAATAGTGGTGGTTTGGTCCCCTGTCGCAGCTGTTAGCATAGGGCTACAATGAAGGATCTTTCTTTGGTGCGAGGGAACCGCACCCAGGTTACTAGGATGGAGGCTTTATTTTTGGCACAATCTTGGTCTGTGGGTATTTCATGAACCCGCGAGACCAGACAGTCGCCATCTCTCTCCTTATTCTCATGGGTTCATGGAAGTACATAAAAAATGACGTACAACAACTTGGCCTGACGGATGTTGCGCTTCAAGAGAAGCGAGAAGTGCAATATTCAGAAAACTTTAACGTCATAGCTCCTCTAACAAGTCCTTGCCAAGACGTGTTTATTGTCTCTAGATCAATATTTTTTTTCTTGATCACCGACACAGCGCAATCCTTGTGGGGTAGACCTTGCTGAGCTTTTCCCTTGACCGAGGGGCGACCAAAGTAGGTTCTAGTGGTTTGGTGCCCTGTTGAGGGGCTTTCTCCAGGTTCCACCAGAATCTGATTTTTTTTTTTGGAGGTCACGCTGATGGTCTGCCTTCAGTGGGCTTACGACTTTTTTCTCAATGCGAACTCCTGATTTTCTAGCCAGTGGGGACCCTTCTCGTGAGCTTTATCGCATTTTGGCCGGGAAGGTCCCGGTGTTCCAGTTGGTGGGGACCCTTCTTGTGAGCTTTATTCCTATCTAAACAGAAATGCCAAGAGCAAACAAGGAAACAAGGTATTTCTTGGCTTACATCCCACATGTCCAATCCCGAATTACCCAGACATGAAAGGAGGATAGCCTTCGAGGCTCACCCATTTTAGGGGACTTCACCCTGGCTACAAGAGTTTGATGGAAAAGAAGAGGAGGAGAAGATTTTTATTTTATTTTTGATGTGGCAGCACTAAGGCCCGTGATAAGGAGGTGGCACCAGGGCACAAGGCCCCAGTGCCGAGAATAAGAACGCGACACAAAAGCTCGGGATAAAAAAAGATGGCACTAGGGCCGAAAATCTTGTTTGAAAGGCACTGGAGCCTGGATTTTTTGGAAACACACTGGGGCTTGGAGTTTTTTGAAAGGCACTGGGAACTGGATTTTTGAAGGCACTGGGGCCTGGATTTTTTTTTTGAAGGCACTGGGGCTCGGATTTTTTTGGAAGGCACTGGGGCCTGGAGCTTTTTTTTTTTTTGAAGGCATTGGGGCCCGAATTTTTTTTATGAAGGTAGTGGGGCCTGGAGTTTTTTTTTGAAAGGCACTAGGGCCCGGATTTTTTTTTTTTAAGGCACTGGGGTCCAGATTTGTTTTTGGAAGGCACTACTAGAGCCCGGGTTTTTTTGGATGGAACTAGGGCCCGGAGTTTTTTTATGGAAGGCACTAGGGCCAGGATTTTTTTGGAAGTCACTGGGACCCGGATTGATGAGGTTTTGCCCAAAGGCAGGAAGGAGGAGGCTCAGCCCAGGCACCCTTTGCGGGTTTTCACCTGGATCGAGGGGATATGGTGCCAGCATAATGGTTTTCATTGTATCCTTTATTAGGGCGCTTTTACCCAACTTTTTTTTGAAAGGCACTGGGGCCCAGATTTTATTTTTTTTGGAGGAAGGCGCTGGGGCCCGGATTTTTTGGAAGTCACTAGAGCCCGAATTGAGGAGGTTTGGCTCGAAGGCCGAAAGGAGGAGGCTCGGCCCAGGCGCCCTTTGTGGGTTTTCACCCTGGCCGAGGGGATATGGTGCCAGCAGAGTGGCTTTCACCGTATCCTTTGATTGATCATCTCGACATCAAGATGTATTACTATGAAAAATAAAAAGATTTTAAGTATCAGAAATAGCGTATTTTACAACATATGATCTACACCGTCCATTTTCAAGATTTTCACATTTTCATAGATCTACTTGATTTTAACTATTTTTGAAATTTAAAATTTTATAATTAGATATAAAAATAGATTTTGAGATAATCTTAATAACATTTTACATCAAAATTATATACCATGATAAAGTTAAAAGGGCACCGTACCTCTACACCTACGAAGGCATCAGTATGCCAACTGCACTCTTATACCAAATATCCTGATGTGAACTAGCACATGTGGGCTAACAATTCAGGTTCACCTTATGTACGGTGCAGTTTGTATGGTACCGAGGCTCTAAACAATCAAAGTAAAAAGCACCTTCAAATAGTGTCGTACATGTGGTTTCAATACTGAAAATCTTTGTGATAGCTTTAAAATATATTTTTAAATCTAATTATAAATTTAAAGCTTCAAAAACAGTATAGATCGAGTAGATCTATGAAAACTTGAAAATCTTGAAATTAACGGTCCAAAAATATGTTACAAGATACATTATTTTCAAAACATGAAATCCATTTTTTTTTCATGTCCATGCATCTTGACGTTGAGATGATCAATTTGAGGATGCTTGGGCATCAAAACATGGTAGGCTCTAATTTGATTGTTTAGAGCCTCGGCTCTATATAAATTTTTTCCTAATGTACATATGCTCAGTTTGAATATTGGATACATTTCCTTTTAAAAATGGTTAAAGGCCTGTAATCCCCACTGATTTACCCATAAATTAAAAGTTAGTTGTATGAGACAGGTCAAGTGTTCGATTCCCTACCAGTCTCTCCCGCAATTGAAATGAAGAAAACAGCCATATTTACCCACCAAAAACAAAAAAACAGTATTTTTCGACCAAAGAAACCTTCACCATTCAAAACAAGATAGATTCATCTCTTCCCTCCTTTCTTTTGAACCCGCTCTTTGTCTTCAACTGAAAGGAGTGAAGTCCCTCTCTCTGTCTATGACCTAATCACCATTCTAAAGACAATAAGCTTCTTCATCTCTCTTTCTTTGCTCCAAGCCAAGCTTCCAAAATCACCTTCTAAACGATTTCTTTTTGTCCACATATTATATGTGCGTATATTTGGTTTTTTTTTTTTTTTTTTTTTTGGGTCATTCAATGGGGAAGACAAACCGCTATCTGATTTTCTAACTAGATTAGAAATTAGATTATTTAACATGTTAGTGGGCTGGAGTTAGTGATAGGAATAAATACCACAATATGGTGTGTGGATGCTACCACCATGACCCAGCCCCTTTCTTAAAGTGGTATGTCAGTGGGGATTTGGGTCCCTGAGAATGGAGTAAGAGACCTTACCATAGAGCTCGACAATACAACGGTAAAGGGCCCAGGCCATTCTCATGTATATTGGTATTTAGCTCATACCCTTAAATGAACTCTCTCTCCAAATTACATAAAATGAATATATACGTAATTTTCCCTTATTGTTATTTCCATTGAGTTGTATATCGACAATTCCCATGTGCTCCGCAACTAATTATTACTACTAATAGAAATTTATTTATTACTAATAAAAATTCCCCATGGGACCTTTATATACATCTCTTCTTTTGGTTTTTGGAAGTTTGAATGGCGCCACTAATAATAGAAACGAACTTATTTGTTACTAATAAAAATTCCCCATTGGACGCCACTACTAATAGACACGGTAGGTTGAAGGTGAGTGTCAAGTGACAACAATAAGAAAGGCACAAGTAAAAAGGAAAGGGTGGGAGAATATTGTATACCTACTCCCTCTACTAAATGATCTACTTCAAAGTATTAAGCTCTTTCAAAATAAGCCCCCATGAAGCATAATGTATACTTACTCCCTCATGTTAAAAGACTTCTTTGGGAGGAAATTTTTCTTCTCAAATTTTGGAATATACTAAAATATTGTTATATATAAAAAAATAAAATTAGATATGGAGTTCTAAAGTACTTAGATCTCACCCTCCAAAATTCACTCTTCGGACAATAACTCTTTTCAACCACCTTAACAATAAGATATGAAAAGTATTTTCTTGAAGTTTGCCTATGGTTGAAAAGTTGAAAATGGTGCGTTCCCAAAATTTAAGGTCATAAAAATGTGAACAACGTTTATAAAGAGTTGAGGATCTAAACAATCAATTTAGATCTCACGTCAAAAATTTCTTTAGAAGAGGTTGTTTTGATTCTCAAATTGATCATCTCGACATCAAGATGATGAGATGAGAAAAAAATAGATTTCAAGTTTTGGAAATAATGTATTTTGTAACACATTTTTTAACATCAATTTTCAATATTTTCACGTTTTCATATATCTGCTCGACCTGCACTATTTTTTATGCTTTGAATTTTATAGTTAAAGATTAAAATATATTTTAAGGCTACCACCAAGATTTCCATTATTGAAACTTATTTCTTGACACTATTTAAAGGTGGGCTCTAATTTGAATGTTTAGAGCCTCGGCTCTATACAAACCGCACCGCAAAAATATTCTTAGATTGAGTTTTACATGGAGTCAATAAACAAATCGTACTCTCACGGGAGCACTACAACATTTAGCTTTCTCCTTACGTTTGCTTATGGCACTATATTCAAATGTTCCATCTATAAAACGACCACTCCCTCTCTCTCTCCTGCTCTAATTCGTAGAACTTGCAAAGATTTTTAGGAGGAAATAATCCATATTTGAGCTGTTCTTTCCTAAGAACTTGCAGTAGAAGGTATTTCTGAACATTTTCTTCTACGTTTTTATTAATTTTTTTCTCTTTTCTTACATTTCAAAGGGCATTATACACCTGAAACTTTCGTTGTTTTTCAGTTTTACAGGATACTCCATTATCATGTCGGGCTTTTCTTGCCCAAAATCTTAAGTTTTAGTATGTTTTTAATTTATTTTCTTTATTCTCACCCAAAACTACTGATAAGTTCATGGCTATTACTTTTCAGGAAAATTTCCTATGTCTCAGTCAGCTAGTCCACTTTAGGTTGAGATTAAAAAAATAGAAAATTAACACATAAGTTAGAATATATATCATATATCCTTCACACTAATGAACCTAAGTGTCGAATGACATGCTGGTCAGTTCCCCCCTCTTAGAGGCGTTATGTGCGAAATGCCTTGGGTTTGAAATCCTTGTTTTCATCTCGTATTTTATTTTTTGTCAAAAGAAAGTAGTATAACAATAAATATATAATTAACCTTGCACTCTTGTGAACAAAATATTCGGTAACAAAAAATTCGGTTGTGTTTGGTAGATGGCGTTCTTTTAGAATACTCTTTCAAAGGATTTTTGGTTCAAATCCTCTTCTCAAAAACCTCTTTAAAATATCTATAAGCGATTTTGAACATTGTTTCGCCCCGCCACGAACATACTATGTCCGTAACGCCTTATTGAACGAAACCATAACAAACGGCGCGTGGTCATAGTAGGTCCATTGCGGTCTTTTAATCCCACACCGTCCGAAATAATTGGATGGCACCGCGCCTATAGGCAAAAAAATTGTTCATTTCACCCATAGGTGCTTTTCATCAATCGTGCTTTCTCTTTTAAAAAAAGAATGAAAATAGTGGGATTTGAATTCTCACTATAATGGACAACAAGCATGCCCACTACCCAACTCGCTAATTTGAGAGTTTCTCGCTAAGGTTGACACATTATTATATATAAGAATTAAAAATATGTGTACAATGTACTCAGGAAAACTCACCTCGCCCATAAGGAGAGTCCGAGTCAGTGTTCCTAAAATCGAATAGGAACGGTTAACCGGACATGGGCCCAAAAATGGTTTAACAGGCGTAAATGGTTAACCGGCTGATTCAACTACTCTAACTGGACAAGTCTCGAGCGATCAAAAAACGGTAAAAAAATAAAAAAGACACAAAAAAAACAACTAACATATGAAAAGCATGTAAAGAAAGATTAAATCAAAACACATTCAAATGAAGTAGAAAATTAAACATGAGTATTAATGATCAAAATAAATTTAACCTTTATCGTAATGCAAAGAATAATAAAAAATACATTACAAATCAAATTCCTTTTTTTCGTAATTTATATACATTTTTTTGAATTTTTTCTTCTAAATACCGGTTAATTACAAAAAGCGCCCAAAACCAGAATCGGCCAATGGCCAGTTCTGATCTAACAGAGCGGTTAGCGATTAGATTGCTTGGTTTTGCGAACACTGGTCCAAGTAGACGTGGCCGAGTCTCAAAACACTTTCAAAGCTTCGGCAAAGTATCCAAACTTTCGAAAAATCGCTTATAGTAGAGGATTCTTCCCCACTCATTATTTTTCTTAAATCTCGGGCGGTTTTTCTCTTTGTGAAGCTATACGTACTGGCAATTCTTATTTATAGAACTTGAAAGGCGCTTGTGGGCAATAATGCCCCCATTTTAGACCTTTTTTCTTTTTTCATCTTCTTTTCTATTGCCAACGTCTAAATTCTAACATTTCTAGCATGAAAAAACGTCAATGTTTTGAGTTCTTCCTTGAAACGTACTCGCGTTTTTTTTTTTTTTTTAAAAAAAAGTAATCTGTAACTTTCTTTAGCAAAATTTGCACGTTTGGGCGTTGTTCCTGTGAAATGCATCACATCAGAACTTTTTTCTTACCTGCAAAATGCTTTATTTGAGCCTTGATGCCATATAACTTTACTTTTTTGCGGGAATTATTTTTATCTGAACCGTATGAGTGTAGGATATTCGGTACGGCAAGAAGGTGTTAGATAAGAGCCTTGTAGAGGCTAGTTTCTCTTTCTAAGTATTTTATCTGGAAATGCCGCAATCTGTGCCCTAATTTTGTATTTCTTTGTCTAAAGAAGCTTACTCTCAAAAAAAAAAAAAATTCTTTTTTCGCTATGTTATTGGAAAAAATTTAAAAATAAAACAAATCCAATCTTGGCCAATTTCTCTGTTCCTTATTTATTTTAAAGGAAAAATTATGGATACGCTAAAATGGACTTGTAGACATTCTACCACAATACTTTTAATATCACCCATAACCTAGTTACTGTATTTTTTTTTGCTTTTATCCAGTCAAAAAGTAAATATTTTAAAAACTAAACTACCCTTCTGCTCCCTTACCCTACCTATTAAATCACTCTCTATCTCTCTCCCCCCTCTCTCTACCCCTTCCCTCTCTTTTTCTTCCTCTCTCTACCCACCCTCTCTCTCTATATATCTGCCATATCTCTCTCTCTCTATTGTTAGAAAAAAATGGTTCGGTTCAAAAGTGTATCTGACCGAAGCAAAATAAAAAAATAAAAAAAACTATATGCTGGACCAACTTCTGGTTTTTAGAATTCCAAAAGCGTCGTGGACGGTTCGGCACACTCTTATGACAGACCGAAATTTTTTTTGCTTCGGTTCGGCACAAGAGTGTGCTGGATTAGCCGCGAAGCATCTAGAATTCAAAAGTTAGATACAAGTTCTACAATTTTTTTTTTTTTTTTTTTTGCTTTTGTCTTGCACAAAAATGTGTCTAACTGGTCACGAGGCTTTTGGATTTTCAAAACCTATAAGCCGATGAGGCACACTTTCGTTTCGGGCCACATTTTCTCAATGCAAGAGAGAGAGAGAGAGATAGAGAGAGAGAGAGACTGACTGATATTGGGGCAGAGAGAGAGAGAGCGGGAAGACAGAGAGAGAAAAAGTTTAATAAGGAAAAGTTTAATAAGGTAGAGTAAGGGAGAGGCATAGTAGTTTAGTCTTTAAAATATTTATTTTTAGATTGAGGTGAAAGCGAAAAAAAAAAACAATTGGGTCATGGGAATAATACTAAAAGTATTGGGGGTAGACTTTCTACAAAGTACATTTTGGGTAGTATCCATAATTTTTTCAATTTTAAATTAATCATCAAATTTCAATGTGCCTCTAAGGCTTCTTATTATCATTTGATTTTTGAAAAGTTTTCTCTACTAACTCAGTGTTTGTTTGGGTTGAAGTAATGATCTGATCTCCATGCTCACTTATACATCTGCAACTTAGTCTTGGAATATAATTTCCTTGAAGAAATGTTTGATCTAAAACTACCTTTTTTATTTTTTTAAGCCAAAAGAAAAGCAATTATGATTAAGACTTTGGGCTCGGCTCTCTCACCAAATCAACTTCAAAGTGGACAATCTGAATTGTCTTTTTTCTTATTTTCATTTGCAATGAATTCTTTCATTTAGGTCTTAATAAACAAATGCTGCAATATTACTATTATTATTTATCAAAGAAGAAATTACTAATCAGATCAATGTTGTATTATTAGCGCTCTCCCTCGCGCTCTCTCTCTCTCTGTCTCTCTCTCTCCCTTTTATTTCAGAATTCAAATTGTTCTACTACTTAAATATGCTCATGAACGAGTCATTTCTCCTTCATTTTGAAGTCTTTCGCGATGTATTTAAGGGCTCTCTTGATATATGCTCTCATTTGTTCCCTTTCTCTCCAGATTTATGCAAGCTTAGCTCCCAAAGTTGGACTCATCACAAATGGGTGCAAAAGATAATAAGTTTCTTAATACTGGACTCGTGGTTCTGGCCACTCTTGTTGTTGCCAAGCTTATAACTGCCTTGCTTTTCTATTGATCTAGAAAAAGGCTTCCCCCCTACTGTTCAAGGATGGCCTATTTTTGGAGGACTTATAAGATTCTTGAGAGAGCCTATGGTTTTTCTTAGAGAAGAGTACTCAAAGCTTGGAAGTATGTTTACAGTGAAATTGCTGAACAAAAATATCACTTTCTTGAATGGGCATGAGGTTTTAACTCATTTCTTTATAGCCCCAGAATCTGATCTTAGCTAGCAAGAGGTGTATCAACTCATTTTTCTCCCCAGAATCTGATCTTAGCTAGCAAGAGGTGTATCGGCTCATTTTTCCTACTTTTGGACCTGGTGTGGTCTATGATGCTGATTATTCAGTGGGACATGAGAAGTTCAGGTTCTTTACAGGGCCTTTAAGGGTGAGCAAGTTGAAGGGTTATGTTGTTGTTGAAACAGAGGTACCTTTTTAATGGATTTCTTTGTTTCATGATTCCATTAACCTTATAAGCAACTAGTAAGACTATGAATATGAATGCTTGCTACTTGCTGAATCTCAAAGTTTGCATTTGTGGGTCTAATGCACACCAATGTTGTTTTGGTTCTAAGCTTAAGTAACTCTCACATTGATATGCAAACGTGTCTAAGTTTCTTAAATATTAGACACATTTTGTTTTGGTTCTTGTTAAATGCACCATTTTGGGAAACCTATCATGTGCTTTTTGTTGTTTTATCAACACAATGTATGTAACTCTCTCATTCATTAGTAGAAGTGCCTAAATTAGACGTATTTTTTGGTTCTAGGTATACGCAACCATTTTGGAGACCATCTTAGAGTGTTTATTACTGTTTAATTGGTTCAACTCAAAATTTTTGAAGAGAGAAAGTGTATCAAATTTTATTTTTTTAGAGAGAGAAACTATCTCAAATTTGTTAGAGAGAAACTATCTCAAAATTTAAAGTTTGATATGTTCTCTCTTTGTGTGCAATAGCAAACCAGGTTATACAAAAAAGATCGAAACACGAGATTTACATAACATAGGTACCATTGAAAACCATCTAAACAGGTCCTTAATGATCTCTTCTTGTATGAAGATTTAATTTAAGATTGGAAAACAAGAGAAAAGAAGATTGAAATAGTCCAGTTATTGTTCATGAGAAAAAAAAGGACACAAAATTATGCAATTCCACATCAGAAAACAAGAAAGAAACGTTTTAGTTGTTTTCTTGTGATTGATATTTAAAAAAGATACGATAAAAAAGGGTATTAAAAGACAAAATAAGTACTTCAAAAGCAAATAATAATAAACGAAATATAGCCTATGACTGTGTACATGCAAAAACATACACGTCTTAATATCACCATTTTTTTTCCCTTCAACTATGTGAATTAGATTTTAACGATTGTACGTCTTAAAAGAAAGAGGACTATGGTATATGGTGCGCCCATGATTCCATCAACAATGGTTACGGATGAACTGACCCAACGGAATGTCCCTGTGAGCTCCACTACAGTTAACTTCCAACATGCATTTGCCGTAACACATAGCCCATTATCTGTTGCTGAAGATCTTAATTTTTACTTAAGTACACTCTATTCCAGTGAACTATAGACACTTAAGAGAGCCAAATGAAATGACAGATAGTGATGGAGAGAGAGTGGAGCCATTAATAATGGCTCATGTTCTCCAATATCATCAATCATTTCATCAGATGGAGATGACCCAATGGACTGTCATTTTCTATGGTCCATTGGAAAATAGTATGCTCACCCTTTATTTTTTAACAAGTAATTGGGGAAAGGCTTGGAAGATGATAATGATGTCACTCCCCATTTCCAGCTTGAAACACTAATTGTTTATGTGTCCCAAAAAAATTCCATAACTATATGCATTGTAGGACTACTTTTCAAAGTGGGGGACGGAGCGTGTGGTAGACCTAAAGCACGAGCTTGAGCACCTCATAATTTAACTGCATGTCGGTGCCTCTTGGGTCTTGAGGTGCTCTTTGCATCTCTTGCCACCTCCATCACGATAGGGCCACCTACGTCGCGATAGGGCCACCAGCGCCACGGCGAGATATTTGCTGGAATTATTGCCAGTCGCAAACTTTCCTGAAATCTCGAGCCCGATATGCTCTAGAGGTTCACTGACTCTAGGTACAATATCTTCCATTCTCAATTTATATAAGGGAAAATATATTCTAATCCATATAGTAATAAGAACAACCATCACCCATTGGTTTTCAATAAATTGGTTGGAAAGCGATGTAGAGAAAGTAGAGATAGTTGTACATCATGACTCACTCCCCGTTCATCACTATTCAACCCATTGATTGTCATGGGGTTCTAATGATGATATGGATCACACTCTATGGGCCCATGAATAAAACAAACTCTAATATAAAAGTTTTCTTGATTTCTAAATATTAAATGATTGAATTATTTCTTTTTGGGGAATCTACTGATGGAAAAGTTAGCTATGGTTGTATTTCCTGAACAAGAGAACATCCATTCTTTGTTGGATCCATATCCAAGCGGTTGTTGCCAAGTACTCCCCCATCTCAGAGTTGGATAGGATACCACAGTTGTGGATATTTTCCCATAAAATTCTCGACCTGATCATTGCACCCCTTATTCTCTGAAGGAGAAATGATCCTTTGAGGCCTGGTCTAATTGAAGGCATGCAGGACCACGTTCTTTTCTATTGGTGATCTACCACAGATAGTGCCATGCTATGCAACTGTCACAAATGCTCAACCATTGGTCAATTGGACTTAAGAATCGTCTCTACCGTTTGTGTAGGTTATTGACAATGGACATAATATTGTCCTATGGCCAAGTCTCATTGGACCAGTGGACATAATATTGTCCTATGGCCAAGTCTCATTGGACCAGTGGACATAATATTGTCCTATGGCCAAGTCTCATTGGACCAGTGGCATTTAAATTGGAAAAAAGATTGACCCCAGGTTCAAACTCTGCAAAATGGATTCTAGGTACAAGGATGGGCATCGCACCACCGAGTTTGAGTACACTTATCAAGAATGTGATATTTTTGTTCAGCAATTTCACTGTAAAGGCACTTCCAAGCTTTGAGTACTTTTATCTAAGCATAACTGTGGGCCCTTTCAAGAACCTCATAAGTCCTCCAAAAATAGGCCATCCTTGAACAGTGGGGGGAAGCCTTTTTTCAGATCTAGAGAAAAGCAAAGCAATTATGAGCTTAGCAACAACAAGAGTGGTCGGAACAACGAGTCCAGCATTTAGAAACTTATTATCTTTTGCATCCATTTGTGATGAGTAGATCTTTGAGAGCTAAGTTTGTATAAATTTGGAGATAAAGGGAACAAATGAGAGCATATAACAACAAAGCCCTTAAATACATAGCGAGAGACTTCGAAATGAAGGAGAAACGACTCGTTCATGAACATCTTTAAGTAGCATAACAATTTGAATTCTGAAATAAAAGAGAGAGAGAGAGAGAGATAGAGAGAGAGCTAATAAGGCAGCATTTATCTGATTAGTAAGTTCTTCTTAAATAAATAATAATAATACTACTGCAGCATTTATTTAATAAAACATAAATGAAAAGAATTCATCGCAAATGAAAATAAGAAAAAAGAAAAGGAAAAACACAATTCAGATTGTCCACTTTGAAGTTGATTTGGTGACAGAGCCAAGCCCAAATCAAAATACCTTTTCCTTTGGCTTAAAAAAATACAGGAAAGAAATCCACATCCAATATTTCTTTGAGACAAATATGTTCCAACGCTAAGTTGCAGTTATATAAGTGAGCAGGAAGATCAGATCATTACTTCAAACCAATCACACACTAAGTCAGTGGAGAAAACTTTTCAAAAATCAAATGATAATAAAAAGCCTCAAGGCACATTAAAATATGCAGATTAATTTAAAATAGAGAAATTTATGGATACTCCCATCCACAAAATGAATTTTGTAGACGTTCTACCCTCAATACTTTTAGTATTATTCCCATAACGTAGTTACTTTTTTGTTTTGCTTTTACCCCACTCAAAAAGTAAATGTTTTAAAAACTGAAGTACCCTTCTCCTACCATACCCTACCTATCCTATTAAACTCTTTATCTGTCTCTCTCTCTTGACATACTTTTGTAGCAGACCATTTTTCTTAATGAGAGAGAGAGATATGGCAGGTATATATATAGAGAGAAAAAGGGGGTAGAGAGAGACAGTGAGGAGAGAGAGAATGAGAAGAGAGATAGAGAGTGATTTAATGGGTAGGGTAAGGGAGAGGAATTGTAGTTTAGTCTTTAAAATATTTACTTTTTGACTCCATAAAAGCAAAAAATAATAATAACTAGGTTATGGGTGATACTAAAAAGCATTGGGGTAGAATGTCAACAAAGTCCATTTTGGGGATATCCATAAATTTTCTTTAAAGTGAATAAGAAATAGAGAAATTGGCCAAGAATGGATCCGTTTTATTTTATATTTTTTTCCAATAACGTACCGAAAACAGAAAAATAATAGTTGTTTTTTTTTTTTCTTTTGAGAATAAGCTTCTGTAGACAAAAAACACAAAATTAAGGCACAAATTGTAGCATTTCCATATAAAATATTTACAAAGAGAAACTAGCCTCTACAGGGATCTTATCTAACACCTAGGGCTCTTATCCAATACCTTCTTACCATACTGAATATCATACTCTCATATGGTTCAGATAAAAATTGTTCCCTTAAAAAAGTAAAGTTACATGGCATCAAGGCTCAAATAAAGCATTTTGCAGGTAAGAAAAAAGTTCTGATATGATGCATTTTACAGGAACAAGGCCCAAACAAAAACCTCTTTCAGGTAAAAGAGGTTTCTATGAAAATTTCAGTTAAAAGAGGTTTCTATGAAAATTGTACATATTACTTCCAAAAAAAAAAAAAACCGAATAGGTTTCAACAAAAGAACTCAAAACAATGAAGTTTTTTCAGCTAAAACTGTTAGAATACAGACGTTGGCAATAGAAAAGGAGATGAAAAAAAGAGTCTAAAATGAGGGCATTTTTGCCCGGAAGAGCCTTTCAAGTTCTATAAATAAGAATTGCCGGTACGTAGAGCTTCACAGAAAAACTGCCCGAGATTTAAGCAAAACGTCGAGTAGGGATGAATCCTCTACTATAATCATGAGTTTTTGAAATTTTGGAAGATTCCAAAACTTTGAACTAGTGTTTCGAGACTCGGCCATGTCTACTTGGACCTCGGCCACGTCTACTTGGACCAGTGTTTACAAACCCAGGCAATCTAACCGCTAACCACTCGGTTAGATCAGAATCGACCAGTGGTCGGTTCTGGTTTTGAACTGTTTTGGTGATCAACCAGTATTTAGAAGAAAAAATTCAAATAAATGTATATAAATTATAAAAAATAAGAAAGTTGATTTTTAATGTATTTTTTAATATTCTTTACGTTATGGTAAAGATTAAAAATTGTTTTGGTCATTAATACTCACTTTTATATTTTTCTATCTTTTTCAAAAAAAAATTAAAAGTACCCGTAGGCACAAATTGATTCGTTAAAATCTATTTTTTTCATTAATTTTCAACTTCATTTGAATGTGTTTTGACTTAATCATTCTTTATATGCTTTTCGTATTTAGTAGTTTTTTTTTTTATCTTTTTTATTTTTTTGACACTTTTTTGACCACTCGGGATGTGCCTGATTAGAGCGGTTGAATCGGCTGGTTAACCGGTTAGGCCGGTTAAACCGCTTTCTGGGCCATGTCAGGTTAACCGTTCTGGTTCGATTTTACAAACATTGACTCAGACTCGCGCATGGTGAGTTTGCCCAATGTATTGTACACATATTTTTAATTCTTATATATAAAAATGTGCCAACCTTAGCAAAAAACTCTCAAATAGCAAGTTGAGTAGTGTGCATGCTTGTTGTCCATAATAGTGAGAATTTAAATCTGACTATTTTCATTTCTTTTTTTTTAAAGAGAAAGTGCGACTGATGAAAAGCACCTATGGGTGAAAATGAACAGTGTTTTCGTCTATAGGCTCGATGCCATCCTATTATTACAGATGGTATAGATTAAAGGACCGCAACAGACCTACTATGTATGCTGCCGCAACGGACATAGTAGGCCCGTTGCGGTAAAAAAATACGCGAAAACCACCACAGACCACACGCCAATAAACTGTCATGGACATAACATGTTCGTGACAAGGCGAAACATTGTTTAAAATCGCCTATAGCGTTTTTACGAGTTTTTTGAGAAGAGGATTTGAACAAAAAAAAATCCTTTCAAAGAGTATTCTAAAAGAACGCGCTCTACCAAACACACCACCGAATATTTTGTTATCGAATATTTTGTTAACAAGAGTGCAAGGTTAATTATATATTTATTGTTATACTACTTTCTTTTGACAAAAACTAAAACACAGATGAAAACAAGGATTTCAAACCCAAGACTTTCGCCACATAACGCCTCTAAGAGGGGGAACTGACCAGCATGTTATTCGACACTTAGGTTCACAAGTGTGAAGGATATATGATATATATATATTCTAACTTAGGTGTTGATTTTCTATTTTTTTAATCTCAACCTAAAGTGGACAAGCTGACTGAAACTTAGGAAATATTGCCGAAAAGTAATAGCCACAAACTTATCAGTATTTTGGGTGAGAATGGCGAAAAAAAATTAAAAATATACAGAAAATTAAAATTTTGAGCAAGAAAATCCTGACGTGATAATGGAGTATCCTATGAAATTGAAAAACAACGAAAGTTTCAAGTGTATAATGCCCTTTGAAATGTAAAAAAAGAGAAAAAAATTAATAAAAAAGTAGAAGGAAAAGGCTCCGGAATACCATCTACTACAAGTACTTAAGAAAGGACAGATGAAATATGGATTGTTTCTTCCTAAAAACCTCTGCAAGTTCTACGAATTAGAGCAGGAGAGAGAAAGGGAGTGGTCGTTATATAGATGGAACATTTGAGTAGAGTGCCATAAGGAAACGCAAGGAAAAATCTAAATGTTTTATAGCTCCCGCCAGAGTACTTTTGTTTATTGACTCCTCCATGTAAAACTCAGTCTAAGAGTATTTTTAGGGTGTGGTTTGTATAGAGCCGAGGCTCTAAACATTCAAATTAGAACCCACCTTCAAATAGTGTCGAGAAATAATGTTTCAATGCTGGAAATCTTGGTGGTAGCTTTAAAATATATTTTCATCTTTAACTATAAAATTCAATGCTTGAAAAATAGCGTAGATCGAGCAGATCTACGAAAACATGAAAATTTTGAAAATTGACGTCCAAAAATGCGTTACAAAATACACTATTTTCAAAACTTGAAATCTATTTTTTTCTCATATCCATGCATCTTGATGTTGAGATGATCAATTTGAGGATATATGAGTATCAAAACAACCTCTTCTAATGAAATTTTTGAAGTGAGATCTAATTTGATTGTTTAGAGCCTCAGCTTTGTATAAAGGTATTCATATTTTTATGACCTTAAATATTGGGAACGCATCATTTTCAGCTTTTCAACCCATAGGCCAACTTCAAGAAAATATTTTTCGTATCTCATTGTTTAGGTGGTTGAAAAGAGTTATTGTCCCAGGAGTGAATTTTGGAGGGTGAGATCTAAGTACTTAAGAACTCCAAATCTAATTTTATTTTTTGATATATAACAATTTTTTAGTATAGTCCAAAATTTGAGACGGAAAATATCCTCCCAAAAGAGTCTTTTAACATAAGGGAGTAAGTATACATTATGCTCAATTGGAGCTTATTTTGAGAGAGCTTAATGGTTAGGTGCCTTGATCTCGCCCTTCGGATCTGAATGATCTGGTGGCACGTATCTCAGGTTTCCGATGAACTTGGGATTTGAGATCGCTCTCTCATAACCTTGCTCAAGAGCAAGGGCAAGTATACCAACCGATGAGAAAGGAATTGAAAGTGGGTTCGGGACTTACTGGGGCTGGCTCACGTGGGCGCCCTCTTAGATCATGCAGAAAGCCCCCCAGCTGGTTCGAAATCGCCTCCCTTGACCTGCAATCCTCTTGTTTTATGCACAACACTTATGTGGTTAATTTGTAAGACAAGTGGATCAAAGAGCCCCACCATTGTCTTAGGGCAACGTACGTTAATGCGAGAGGGTGATGAAGCGTAAGGTTTAAATAAAGATAGAAAGGAGAAGAAAACTTGACGAAGATGCAAGACTAGCATGACAGCTAGGAAGTTATCGACTCGAAGTGGTAGCAAGACGGGCATGGTTCTCAAGACCAGCACGGCGGTAATACTACTCGAAACAGAAACCAATATGGTAGTGCTAGGCTAAGTCTACCCTCAGTCAAGTAAAATGAGAAAAGAGAGTGAAAATAAGACACGAGACGACATAGAGATGAGGTCCCGATGGCACAAGGCGTCGCCACTTACGATCGTGAAGTAGCAACGTAGTGGCCCTTGGGCGGCGCTCAACGTTACTGCTCATGGCTAGAGAGTGAGAAATGAACTACAAATGGCTCTAGGTATCGCCATTGGCAACATAAGAAGACAGCACGCACCCGCGTGGGAGATGATAGTCTCTGATGAAGTGCGTGGCGATGGTCATTCGTGAAGCACGCTGTGGTAATCCTCACGACACGCATGGTGATTGGCATGGGATGCTAGAAGGACGGCGATGAACGTCGAATACGCGAAGGATGCTTCGTGGAATTCGATAGGCGTTGTTGAGGCCTCTAGCAAATGGTGAAGGGTATTGCCGTCTACTATAAACACGCAACAGGGAAAGACCCCTGCGGGCAAGAACAGGTTTCGTCGTCTGGATTCTTCACTGAGACGTCAAAGCTACGTCTGTGGACGGCGATGGGCAGCGCCGTCTATAGGCCTCATTGAGGGAAACTCACGTATGGCGCTGTCATCGCCATGCGATACCTGTGTGACCTTAGGGGAGGCATGCACGGCATTGCCACTGGCGTGAATGACCCATGCAAGGGACTCAGACGGAGAAGAGAGAGAAGAGAGGAAAGATTAGAGAGGGAAGAAGAAAAGGAAAGGAAGAGAGAAAAGATTTACCTTGAACCTAGGGGTACCGGTCAAAAGATTCTCTCGCCACACACACTCTCTCAAACGTGACCCAACAATGAGAAGAAAGAGAAACTTGTATTAAGTAAAAACTCTGTCTTTTTGTGAAAGGTTGAGTCCTCTAGTGCATACAATGCTGGTACATATATATAGAATTTATCCCAAACATGGGTGGATGATCAAAAGTAACCCTAATTGCTAAAAATTAAGATTAAATTGAATTAAAAGATATTAGAAAGTAGGGTGAAAAATGATAGATTTGCCCCTTCCTAACAATTTGTAGAATTTCATAACAGTCCATGTGTTGCCCTAGAACTTGTGTGATCTTGCATGGCTAATATGGGGTCGTTCTGATGCTCGGTTGATAGTAAGATGATTGTTTTCTTATAGGGCTCGGCATGACGATCGATTTGATACCAACTTCTAGTCATGGATCGTATTTTTAGTGCACGATCATGTGACTTGAAATTTGAATGGATCTTGAAACTTCGGATCCATAGTGTAGTCGTTCCTTGATTTTTTTGGTGATTTGATTTCTTCGCTGAATTATACTGAGCATACCGTTACAATCACGGGATAACAAACACAGTTCGATTTCGTACCCGAACGAAGATTTTGCAACTTTGGAACTTTGATCGGAATCTGGAATTTCGGCAACAGAATTTACAGTCACTTCATTGGATTTGTATGTTGAATCCGTCATTTCATCATGTATAGGATTCGGGTCAGTGATAGCCCAAGATATTACACACGCGATGGAATTGGTCATACAACGATCAGGCTCGCAAGCAACGTGATCTGGCCGTTCGAGCGAGGCACGACGTTGCTGAATTTCCTACACTTTCTTCATGGATCAGCAACTTCTCTCTACCTTTTCTTAAGGCTCGGGTGTCATCACGGGGCATGCCACATATCGAATAGCTCGTCTTGACTAAACGAACGTGCTCACCAAATTTGAGCATGATCCAAGTTGGAACATGTGAGATATGAGTATCAAAATTCAATGGTCGTGACTGTCCCTTCCATGTCATGGAGTTACAGGGTGGCCGCATGGGAATAGCGAGCGGCTCCTCATCTTTCACTCTTTTGCCTATAATCTCTTCTTGGAGTGTCTGTTCGGGCTGAAATTTGACCCCTGGAGGTTTTCGACCATGCCGGATCTAATGGTGGTTATCCCACAACAATTTGAGACATCAAAAATGTAGCTCTAGTTATAGGGGCCATTTCAGGTTGCTAGAGGTCGATTCTGCTGGAACTGTTTCTCAGTATGCATTGCTTTAGACATGTCGGACTATGACGAAACTTTTTAGGAGACATTTGAAAGACCTTATAAAGATCTTGGCTGATCCTAGGGCTATTCTGAGACTGCCAAAATTTCCGTTGTTTCCACTCTTGGGAGACATCATGAAGATCTTGGCCATTTCTAGGGCTGTTCTGAGACTGTCTGAATTTCTACTACTTGCTAGGCCTTTATTCAGCGGGGCCCCCATGTTGATGAAAAATACCTTCCAACAGCATGCCCCACCGAATGTTGTTCTTCGAGAGAATCGAGAAGTGCAATCATTCGGGATGTTTGAGGATCTTGTCGAAGTCCTCACCCTCAAGGGACTATTTGCGATTTTGAAGCGTGAGTCCTTTGCAAGGCCCTCCTCGGACAGAACCAAGCCTTTTATGAAGGCTAAATGCTATGAACCTTTGGTCGGCATTGTTCGCTTTTGCTTTTGATGCTTAGGGTATCTCTGTAGGTCCCGTCTAGTGAGGTCCAGTTGAGGCCTTCTGACCCATCCCGAAAGTCTTGTCTCATGTAGGCTAGGGGATTTTGGTGAGGCATACCCCAAAGCCTATGGCAGGTTAGACCCTAGCTTTGGCAGTTTCTTACCTTCGTGATGGTCCTTAGCATTTTCGGAGGGATTGTTTAGTCATCGTCCTCACCCTCAAGGACACTTGTTGTTGTTGAACTGGGGAGATCTTATGCGGCTCTCACTCCCTGATGAGCCATATTGAAGCGTGGGGGATCTTATGCAGCTCTCACCCCCTGATGAGCCATGATTGTTGACAGATCTTATGCGGCTCTCACCCCCTGATGAGCCATGATTGTTGAGAGATCTTATGCGGTTCTCACTTCCTGATGAGCCATGTTGAAATGTGGGGGATCTTTTGTGGCTCTCACCCCCTGATGAGCCATGATGGTCAGGAGATCTTATGCAACTCTCACTCCCTAATGAGCCATGTTGAAACGCGCAGGATCTTATGCGGCTCTCACCCCCTGATGAGCCATGATGGTTGGGAGATCTTATGTGGCTCTCACTCCCTGATGAGCCATGTTGAAATGTTGGGGATCTTATGCAGCTCTCAACCCCTGATGAACCATGATTGTAGGGAGATCTTATGCGGCTCTCACTCCCTGAGGAGCCATGTTGAAACGTGGGGGATCTTATGCAGCTCTCACCTCCTGATGATCCATTTGGTGTTACGATTAGATGCTGGCTTTTGAGGATTTTAGGTAGACCTCATTAGCAAGGATTGTGACTGTTTGGAGATTGAATGTAGGTTGAGGTGGTGGTCATGCGTCAGCCTGTCTTGTCAGTCCAAGTGCCCTCTTGCAGGTTTTCACTTGAATAGGGGAAGTGGTGCCGTGAAGATGGATTTCACCAACTTATGTTATTTTTGGGCTCTTTTACTCATGACCTGCGATCATGTCCACCCCTTTTCATCTGTTTTTACTCACGATGCCCTTTTGGGGTTTGCACTGTGCCTGGATTTTGTTTTCCACGGAACTGTCTTACTCACGATTTCGTGACCATGCCCCCGTCCATCATTTTTACTCATGGCGTTCCCTTGTCAAGTGTACACCATGCCCTTTTTTTTTTCATGTGAAGGCGTATTTAGAGACGTGCCTTCGAGACCTGTG
>NW_006496077.1:1737533-1749626 GCF_000471905.2 Amborella trichopoda | reverse complement strand
CTGGACGTAGTGGTGGTGAATGGCAGTTTGTGGAGGCCATAGAGTAATCTTAGTAATGACTTTGACTCACTTGAGAAGATGGCATGAAGTTGCCTTGTGAAGAGTTGATGATGGATGGATGGTGGGTCCACAATGGTGACCCACTAGTTGACGGTGAGTATGGCTTGTGGAAGGGTTCGCCGTTTGGTGAGCATGAAAAAGACTCATTGGAGGAAAAGATGGTAATGATGGTGAAGGTGATGCGTGCACACGAATGGGCCGGCTAGGGAAGGCCTGTGTGAAGATGTACGTAAAGGGCGTGTGCGCGTATGTAGATCCACTAGGGAAGAAATGGAGGTGGTATGCGTACACGAACGGGTCGGTTAGGGAAGATGTATGTAAAAGGTGTGTGCGCGTATGTGGGGGCTTCTTTAAAGTCATGCTTCCTGGACTTGGGCAAAGCAGTTTAACGTCATGTGGCCAGGACGTGCACTATAGTTTACAATCATACAGCTGGACCGTGGTTATGCAGTTTAAAGTCATGCAACTAGGACCATGCAGTTTAAGGTCGTGCAATGAGACCTCCGCTACAATTTAAGGTCATATAGTTTGGACCATGGCTATGCAGTTTAAGGTCATGCAGCATGGACTAGGGTTGTGCAGTTTAAGGTCATATAGTATGGACTAGTGTGTGGGTCACCATGTAGGTAAAGCTACATGGGGGAGAGGTTGTGGATAGCAATCTGACTCCCTGAGGATAGAGATAGTTAAGGCTATACACAAGTGAGAGGTTTAGATAAAGATGGCGGCACTCGAGGAGTGGCAGACGGATCAGACTTCACCAAGGATTAGGAGGTCCAGTGTAACCTCTTGGGGATAATGAGCAACGGCATGCATGTGACTCTACCAGAGCACAGACGAACCTCATGAGGTTTGAGAGGATAAGAAGGGCCCTAAACTCCTTAGGGATAGTGGGTCGTAGTAAGACGTGACTCTTACTATGATATTGGTGTGAAACAAAGCCATTAGGGGTTAAAGGGGTAGGTATGACTCGTGCACACATCTAACTCCACTGGGGATGTTGATGAGATACCATTTCAGTGAGGAGGTGTTCTATCTCTCAATTAGAGTTGTGCGTATGGGCCCTTTGTCGTGTCATGCATTACAATTTAGGGTCTTATAGCTTGGATCATGGCTATGCAGTTTAAAGTCATGCAACTAGGACCATGCAGTTTAAGGTCATGCAACTAGATCGTTACTATAGTTTAAGGTTGTATAGTTTAAGGTCATGCAGCATGGACAGTGGTTGTATAGTTTTGAGTCATGATACAAGGATTATGCAGTTTAAGGTCGTGCAACTAGACCTTCGCTACAGTTTAAGGTCATATAGTTCAAATCGTGGTCGTACAGTTTTGAGTCGTGTGACAAGGACTATGCAGTTTAAGGTCATACAACTAGACCACCGCTATAGTTTAAAGTCATATAATTCAGATCGTGCAGTTTAGGGTCGTGCATCTGGACCGCTGGTATGTGGCACCAACATTCTTTAACCTGAAAGGCATCATAGTGTAGCAAAAGATGCCTCTTGGGGTCAAGAACGCAATGGCCTCCTTATCTTCTGGTGCCATCCTGATTTGATTATAACCAGAATACCCATTCATAAAGGAGAAGATTTGGTGGAGTCGACTAGCATCTCGGTGAATGGGAGGGGGAAGTCATCCTTAGGGTAGGTAGTGTTCAAATCGTGGAAGTCAATACTGACCCTGATTTGGCCATTCTTCTTCTTGACTGGGACAACATTTGCCAGCCACTTTGGGTATCTGACTTCACGTATGAATCCTACTTGCCTGAGCTTGTTCACGTCAGCATCGATCTGCATCTCGAGGTCGGGTCTAAGCCTTCTTGATTTCTACTTCATGGGTTTGATGGTTGGACCGATACCAAGGCGATGGACAACAATCTGAGGGTCTAGACCGTGCATCTCATGATAGTATCAGGTGAAGACGTCCTAATTTTCTAGGAGGAGGGAGATATAACTTTCTTTCTCCTCTGAGGACATTTTTGCTGAGATAAAAGTCGGCCTTATGTCGGCCTCATCCCTTAAGTTGATCTCTTCAAGCTCATCAGCCGTGGCCTAACAGTCGTCTTTCCACTCTTTTGGAACTTCCTAGAGTTCCTCATCAGTAGACTCACCAGGATTTTCATTGACCTCAAATGTAGAAGTCCATGATCCAGACATCTCAGCTTTTAGGAGGGGCACAGTGTGGGAGAGTATCGGTCTTTGGCTAGTCCATGCAATGGAAGGGTCAGCTTTGAACGGGGAGTCCATGACCTCGTGACTGAGAACACTTGGTGCTTGCCTCGAGCTAGGTGACGCTTCATGCACCTGGATCATGTGGTAGGCCTCATGGGAGTAGGAACCTGAAGATGGCTCGGTTTTTGCTCGGGTTGACAGGGCATCAGCGGCTATCGAGAATCCAGCTTCCTAGGCCAGTATCTCTCTGAGGCACTCTTGCTGTGGCTGGGTGAGGCTGGTGCCTCCGAACTCTCTGTTATCGAAATCTGAGCACCGTCGAGCTGCACCTGTGGAGAAAATAGAAGAGGAGGGAGGAGAAGAAGAGTTAGAATGTTACGGGCAGCATCTTACGACGGCGTCGGAATTGGACATGTGCAGGGGATATTTTAGGTCTTGCCCCGGCGTTGACCATCGTGGGGTGCTTTTAGCGTAGTCACCCATATTGGGGGAATCCTGAGCTGTTGGTGACTTGGAGATGTCCACCTGATTGGATGAAAGGACGAGGTGAGTTGTGCCTAGGATAAGGTCTTGCAAGGTCGGCAGTGGAGGAAGGGGCTTGAGGAATTCTTCTTCGACTGGTAGCTGAGGGGAACGATTCCTTTGGTGAGCTGACCTAGGTGCCCGCTGTCTCCTTTGGGATCCTTGAGGGGGTGTCTAGACCCTGTCAGGCTGGTGAGTAGCCTTAGCTTGGTAGACTGCCTCATGTTTCAAAGGATTTGAGCCTACTCCGCCCATGGAAGACTTTCTAGGGCTGAGAGGTCGAAGGCTCTGAAGGGTTCAGTGTATACTCAGGAGGGCCTGATAATGTGGCGTCATTTGGAATGGGAGTGACAACCTGGATGCATTCCGGGAGAACCGCACAAAAGATGTGGCCTTGCTGAACTTTCTCCTAGACTATAGCTTCGAACTCAGAGCATTCGTTGAGTTCATGGCCCCATACTTGGTGATCTGGACACCAAAGTTTTTCCGCTCCCTAGGCAAGACGCCTCGGCTGCTTGATGGGCTTGGGAGTGACAAAGGCCTTGTTGGAGAATTACCTTGAAGAGGGCCTATAGAGGGTCTAGCTCAGCACTTCCTTGGGCTTGCGTCAGGAGGTCTTCTTGCTCATGCGGAAGAGGGACTCGAGGGTGTCCTTTTGGGTTGACTTGAAATTCTCGGCATTGTTACATCTTCTCTGCCAAGAGCTTGTGGAAGTTAGTGCATTAACTGACATCATGGCCTCATATGTGGTGATACGTGCATCAGAGGTTCTCGGTTCCTTGAGGCAAGAACTTGGGCTGCTTGCTGGCTTGAGAGTGACGAGCCCTTCTTCGAGCATTTTGGAGAAAAATGCACGAAGGATAGCAGGTCCCTCGTCATCCTCTTGGATCGTGACTATGTGAGAAACCTCAGTTGCCCTGAATGCTTTCTTCAACTCTTCGAGCTTTATCTGACCCTTGTTGCTAAGGGCTTCGATCGTGTTGTTGAGCTTATAGCAGTCGTAAGTGGGGTGACATACCCTCCTATGATAGGCGCAGTACTTCTCATTTGCCTTCTGCCCAGTCAACTCCTCAATATTGACCTCCGGCAACTGTATCATGTTCTGTTCTAGCAGCAGTCGAAGTAGTGCAGGCATCCACTTTGTGTCGAAGGGGTAAACCTTATTCTAGTGTTGGGCCCAGTAGTTGTTTTGCCTAGAATTTCTAGAAGGTAGAAAGTTGTTGTAAGACTGCTGCTTGCCCTTGGTTTGAGACGCATGTGCCTTGGAAAGGTCCAGGGTTTGAGGAACCGTGCCTTTGGTGTCAACCATGGTGACAACCGCGCTGATTTCTGCCTTTTGGCTGCCCCTACTGTTGGAGTGAGAGTTTGAGCTGGCAGGTTGCTGATGAGGGTTGCCATGATGCTTGAATAATCCCTCAATATGAACGACCTTGGAGATGATCTTTGACATGGAGGGTGGATTGGATGCCTCGCCATGTAGAGCGATCTCGGGAAGCATGTTCCGTGTGCAGGTCTGGATCACTTCCTTCTCGGTCATGAGAGTGACATGAAAGGTTGCCAACTCTCTCCAATGGGTGATGAACTTGTCAACCGGCTCACTAGGGTCTTGTATCAGGGTGAGGAGTTCGGTGGTCTCCATGTTCCTTTGGACTTCGTAGAAGCGTTGGTAGAACAACTGCTCTATCTCTTGCCATGTGTGTACCGAGTTGGGAGGCATCCGAGCATACCACTGGAAGGCTGGCCCTTCATGAGTTTCGAAGAACTGGCAGAGGAGGAGTCGTCCATCAGTTGCCGTCACCCGACAGGCCGCCTGAAAGTGAGCAGTATGCTGGTGCGGAGACGTAGTACCATTGAATAATAGGAGCTTCCAATTTTGATAGTTCGAAGGGAAGGGTACTTGGTCTATGTACGAAGGTTACGGATTTTGATAAAGCGACGTCTCTTGCATGCCTGAGACCTTATTCTTGAGGCTATGGGTCACCATAGCATCTATGTCGGTTTGGGAGACCCCACAAGAGGTAGAACTGTGTCCTCTCCAGTCGGGGAATCTGTCGAAGAAGGGGACCTGGAGGCCTCTAGGAGTTCCATCTTTCCAAGGATGGCTTACATTATTTCCTCAAACTTGTTCATTCGCTCCTCTTGAGCGTTGTCCGGGTCATTGATCACCATGATATTGATCATCTCTTCTGGAAGGTAAGAGCCTAGCGGGACAGTGGGCTGCCGAGGTCGGCGAGTGGTGCGTGGCAAGTCAGTCTTGAGGGGTTGGGCCTACCCCGACTGGACTCAAGCCTTGTATGTCGATCTTGTGAGGACCGGTTCTTGACGGTCTTGGGACCATGGTTTCTGAGTAGTGATGACCCAGCAATACTCTTGGACTAGGTTAGGCTCTGGAGTTTGGAGAGGGAAAAGGGGTAACGAGGCAGGAGGTCATCAAAGGTGGTGGGCGCGACTGCCTTGGAGGCTTCTTTGGTCAGGATCTGAAGACTTCTCTCTTGCTTAACCCTTAGACGCCTGTGGACTTCACTCCAGAACCGAACCGAGCCTAAGACTTGGACTGCCCCGCCTTCTTCGAACACGCAAGGGCTGTGTTTATGAATGGAGTAGGAAGTGGGGTCCAAGGACGAAAGGCAGCTTGGGTTTCTGCCTTGGATTCTGGAGGCCTCTGTTCGACATCAGGTCATTGCCCGAGTTCTATTGTGGGGCCCATGTGCATGACTGACATGACACTGGCTCAAGATGGTACTCTTAGGGAAGACCTTTGAGTACCAGGGCTCGAGGTGTTTGCCTGATGTCTGGATAGTGACAAAGGAAGGAGCTGGTTCATGACTCCATCATAGTTGAGTTTAGAAAGGAACCTACCAAGACGGTGCGTGTGCACCTTTGGGGTTACCCATCCAGGTGACTTGGGAGTTGACCCGGGCCAGTCCATGGGTTCGTGAGGAGGTCGAGTCCCATGAGCTTGTGTATGTGAGGGCTGAGGCAGAAGCCCATCTCTCACGAGGTGAAGTTGTGTGTGTTGGGTGGGAAGACGGAGTGGTCGACCCTCATGTGCTCGAGGCGGCGTAGAGCTAGCGCTACTTCGGCCTGTGGAAAGAAAATGCATGGCACGTGTAGGGTTCGGCCAGAGAAGGCATAGCCCTGAATGTGAGCTCAAGGCAACGTGAGGGTTGTTCTGAGGTGTGGCTTGAGTGGATGGACCATGAGCCCTTGAATGTGTGCAAGGGATGAAGATCGCAGGACCTCCGCCTCTATGTGCCGACCCTCCAGGTGTGGAGGTTCAAGGTGGTGAAGGGGCATAAGGGGTTTCCTTTCGGAGAACCTCAGTAGAGATGACAACTCGCTTGCCTTTAGCGGGAGTGATGGAGGCAGCCCCTTGGCGTGCCGCAACAATATTACCAGCAAGAGACTTGCTAGTAGCAGGGTGTGTGCTATGTGTGGTTGCAGATGTGCCACCGATGCAAGAGGCATTGCTGGAGGTGGTTAGGTGCCTCGATATAGCCCTTCGGATCCTAGATGATTGGGCGGCAAGCGTCTAGGGTTTCGAGGGAAAGCCCGATACATTTTTTAGATCGCTCTCTCGGGAACCCCGTTTGAAAACAGGGGCAGGTGTTACCAACTGGTGAGAGATGAATTTTAAGGTGGGTTTGGGACTTACTCGGGCTGGCTCACGTGGGCGCCCTCTTAGATCCCGAAGAAAGGCCCCCAGTAATGAAACTAGTTCGGAATCGCTTCCCTTGGCTCATATTCTTCTTATTTTTTGCAATCACACACATATATGACAAAGGTTGTAAGATACGTGGGTTAGACCTCACCCTTTTCCTCTTTGATGAACGTACACAAGCATGCACATTCAAAAAGAATAAGAAACGAAAGACAGGGGAGAGAAGAGGTCGACTGAACGAGAGGATCAAGCTGACGAGTAATTAGCCTGATGTGGTAGTAAAGCGGGCTCGGTATTAAAACCGGCTCACAGGATCACTAGTAGACGTCATTGCCAATACCGACTAGCTAAGCACGATATTCAGTCTGTCGTGTCAATAAAGCGGGCCAAATAATCCTGGCACAACAACATTAGGGCTAGATAAATAGGACCTCCATGAGAGGCTAACCTCAATCCCTCTTAGTCGAATGAAAGAATAGCAGAGTGGTGGTTATGGGGGAAAGAATGATGTAAGAGAAGAAGGGAACAGACAGTAGAAGGGAGAAGAGACGAGAGGATAAAAGAGAGGGGGAAGGAAGATGCAATCAGGGCTGAACATTGCCGCTTGTCAGAAGATGGAAGAGGGAGGAAGAGAACCAATCGGCACTCGACTTGCACCGGTTGCAATGGGAGAGAAGCATGGGAGAGAGATCGAGCTGGTGCTAGGCTTCACCGACTGCAACAGAGGAAAGACAAATCCAATCGGTGCTAGGCTTCACCAACTGTGACAAGATAGGGGAAAGAGAAATCCAACCGGTGTTGGGCTTCGCCGACTGTGACAAGAGAGAGAAATCCAACCGGTGCTGGGCTTTGTCGACTGTGACAAGAGAGAAGAGAGAGAAATTCAACCGACGCTGAGACTTCACCGATTGCATTAGAAGATAAGAGAGATAAATTTACCCGTGTTGGGGATGAAAGAAGAAGAGACAGAAATTCAACCGGTGCTGAGACTTGGCCGATTCCATTAGAAGAGAAGAGAGAGAATTAAACCGGTGCTGAGACTTCGTCGAGTGCATTAGAAGAGGAGAAAGAAATCCAGTCGGTGCTAGGTTTCACCGACTGACAGAGAGCGACATGAGGGAGAGGGGAAAGAGAGATGAGAAGTAGAGAGAGAAAGAGATAGAGATAGGATGAGAAAACCTAATCGACGTTGGGAAGAAGAGAGGAGAGAGGAAGAAAATAGAAAAGAAGAGAGAGACAGATAGAGATGAGAAAAGAGAGAAAAGAAGAGAGAGAAAGAGAAAAAGAGGAAGAGAGAGAAAGAGGGAAGAGAAAGAAAGTTACTTGCTTGAAGGGTACTGGCCCTTTTCTTCTCTCTCCTCTCTCTCTCTCTCCAAGACGTAATCACAAGCTCAAGCAAGAATAGAAATTTTTATTGAATGATCAAAGAATGAACAGAGAGTCCTTTACAATTTACGTTTGCATGCTTATATAGAATTGAGCCCAAACATGGGTGGACGCCCAAAAACTACTTAAAATTGATGATAATTACAATTTAATTGAATTTAAAGAAATTCTAAAAATGGGTGCAAAAGGACTATTTTGTCCCTGCCTAACAATCTGTGGAATCCCAGAACAGTTTTAGTTACTGCCCAAGATCTTGCGTGATCTTTCATGGTTGACCCAAGGTTGTTCTAATGCCCGTTTGAGTGAAAGATTATTATTTTCTTGTAGGGCTTGGCATGGTGATCATTTTGATACTAACTTCGAGCCATGAATCATGTTTTTGGGGCATGATCATGAGACTTGAATCTTGAAAAATTCGGATCGATTTGGTACTCGTTCCTTGATGTTTCTTCATGATTTCCTCATTGAATCACATTGAGCATGCCGTCACGATCGCGTGGCAACAAACGGCACATGATTTGGAGCCCGAACGAAGATTTCGTAACTTTTGAGTTTTGGCCGAAATCTGAAATCTGGCGGCCGGAATTTCAGTTACTTCGTTGGCTTCGTTCATGAAATCTGACCGTCCATCGTGTATAGGGTTCGAAACAATGATAGCCCTTGTCCTTACGCACACAATGGAATTGATTTCGCATTGATCCGATGCGCGAGCATCGTCTTTTGGTCCATTGAGCGAGGCGCATCGCTGCTGAAATTTCTACAACTTCATCACGGATCGGCAACTTCTAACTAGTTTTTCTCCCTACTCGGACATGGTCACGGGGCGTACCACATATTAAAACGCTCGTCTCGACGAGACAAACATGCTCACAAAATTTGAGAGCGATACAACTTGGATCGAGTGAGATATGAGCCCCAAGCCACCTTTAATGGTGTTTTGTAGAGTGATGACACATGGTAATAGTGTACGGCCTACCCCATTTTAGTCTTTTATCCATAACTTTATCCTGAAGTACCCAATTAAGCCAAAACTTGACCCATAAGGGTTTTTGACCATGTCGGATTAATGGCTATGGTCCCACAGTTGTTTGACACACCAAAAGTATAGCTCTAGTTACGGGGTCTATTTCAAGGTGTTAGAGACCGATTTTGCTGAAATTGTTTCTTTGTGTTCACTGCCTTAGACATGCCTGATTGTGATGAAAGTTGGAAGGCAGTCTTTTGAAGTACTAATGAAGACCTTGACCAATTTTGGGGCCATTCTGAGACTGTCGAGAATTTCTACGGTTTTGTAGGCTTTATTGACCTGCTTCCTACCAGGGACCAAGGTGCTGAAAATACGTTCAAATAGCTTGCCCTGTTGAATGTTGTGCTTAAAGAGAAGCGAGAAGGAAAATCATCCGGAAAGTTTCCTTCGAATTTTACTTTTTTTCTTTCTAGTCACAGGACCACATGAACGCCGAGGAGATTCATGTAATGGTGTAACTAAGCTGATCCGACGTAGCGATGCATTGTTCACGGGTCCATCCATGGAGAATTTAGGGGGAGAAGAGACAAATCGGTAGTGTTTGTTTGCTGCTACACCATGTTTTCTTTTGACGATCAGAGTAGCACTATAAGTCTCGTCTATCAAGTCCAGTCGGGGGCATGTTCTATTTGATGATCTCGAAGGTCTGGTCATGCCGGTTAGGCGAGTTGACATCTCTGACAGGTTCTTCCCTAGCTTTGTCAGTTTCTTGCCTTGGAAGGATGACGATTGGGCTACTTTGTCACCTAGCCTCATGGAGAAAGAGGTCAATCATAGGAGAAGGAGAGGGCATGGAGAAGGTCCTTGAAGAAGGGTTAATGATAGGGCTACATTGCCACCCAACCTTGAAGAAGGATGTCGATTGGGCTACTGTTCACCCAAGACTGAAGAAGGATGTCGATTGGGCTACCTGTTCACCCATGACTGAAGAAGGATGTCGATTGGGCTACCTGTTCACCCAGGACTGAAGAAGGAAGTCGACTAGGCTACCTGTTCACCCAAGATTGAAGGAGGAAGTCGACTGGGCTACCTGTTCACCCAGGAGTGAAGAAGGATGTCGACTAGGCTACCTATTCACCAAAGACTGAAGAAGGAAGTCGAATGGGCTACCTGTTCACCTAGGACTAAAGAAGGATGTCAACTGGGCTACCTGTTCACCGAGGACTGGAGAATGATGTCGACTGGGCTACCTATTCACCCAGAACTGAAGAAGGAAGTCGACTAGGCTACTTGTTCACTCAGGACTGAAGAAGAAAGTCGACTAGGCTACCTGTTCATCCAGGACTGAAGAAGAAAGTCGACTGGGCTACCTGTTCACCCAAAAGTGAAGAAGGAAGATGAGGGATAATTTTAACTTCTACACCCTGCTGGATGTCTTGATGATGAAGGGAGTGCTGGTTGAAGCCACCTGTTGAGACGTGTGCTGCATCGACTTATTTATTAGTTCAAGAGTCCTTTGTAGATTTTTGCTTGAACTTGAGAAGCGACGCCGTAGAGATGGTTTTCACCAACTTATTTTTATTCTTGGGGCTCATTTACTCATGACCTTTCAGTCATGTCCACCCTTTTTGTCCATTTTTACTCACGATGCCCTTTCAGGTTTTCACCGTGCCGAGGTTTTTATTCACAAAACTCTTTTACTGATTGTTTTGTGACCATGGCCATCCGTCAATTTTACGCATAGCGTTCCCTTATAATGGTATACATGTAACAATCCTAAACTTTCAAAAAAAAAAAAAGAAGAAAGTAAACTTTTAATACACGATAATTCGTTTGAACATGATGGTCCTTAGGGACCATCGCTACTTTTAAAAGCTTTTCGTTTAAAAGCTTTGTTGCTTCCTTGCTCTTGCCACGTCCACTAAAGGACATGGGCTTTAGGCGTTTAAAGCGTAAGCTAACGCTCACACCTGTAACGTAATAAAAGAATAAAATAATATATTAGTAGAATGTAAATTCAGGGAGGTGAGGACTCCTACCTTAGAAAACTTATGAGATTTTTCTCTCTGGTCGAGACACAGTGAACTCCTCTCTCTAGCAGAATTTTGATCGGAAGCTCCCTCGCAAATATTTTATGTGTAAGTGACATCATCTTCCTGAAAAATAGTCTGTTTTTAATAAATAGTGATATTTCCGTCCAGGATCTTTATTTTATAAGTTTTGTGTGTAAGTGACCTCATTGTCGCGAAAACTAATCCATTCTTTTTAAAAATGAAATGAAATAATTATTTCTGCTTATTATCATGAATTTTAGGCGCGATAAATTTTATGCGCACGTGACCTCATTATCTTGAAAAATAATCTTTTTAATAAAAATTGTGATATTTTATCTATGTTAAAAATTTTGAATGCTGTAAATTAGAAAAATAAATTTATTTATTTTTCTGGTCTATTGTTAGAAATAAATGTGATATTTCTGCTTTTAGTAAAATTGTGATATTTCTTTCTATTGTTTTGAATATTTAGACATTGTAAAATTCATGTCCAAATGACTGCCTTATTAATTAAAATGTGACATTTTTGCAATTGATTATGGTATTGTTGTGAAATGTTTATTTGTGGATTGATATCCCATAAATTGTGATAATTCCGTATTCTTGAATTTCTATAAGAGTTTTTCTATACATATTAAATTGGCAATTATGCTAGAATGCCATTACAAACTGCTACCTTTCTAAATTTGAGCCCAAAATATTTGATTGGTTATTTTTTAAATGTTATAGAGAGTGACTGTTATTAATGGTTTAAGTGAAATTCATATTAATGATTTCAGTGATATGTTGAGTACATGATATTGCTGCTTTCGAATGTTTAAAGAGATTTAGAAATAATTTAAGTATGCAAGTGGACTCATCCGGTTCGCCTGGTGAGGTATAAGTGGACCTATCTGGGATGTCGGTAGGGATTAAATGGACTCATCCGGTACGCCGGTGAGGTATAAGTGGACCTGCAGGGATTAAGTGGACCTATCTGGGACGCCGATAGGGATTAAGTGGACCCATCAGGACGCTGATGGGGTATATAGGTGACCTACTTGGGACGCCAGTAGGGTATTTTATGAAATCCTTTGAATTATGCACTACCGTTAAAGTGTTATATGCATTTCAATTATTCGGATTATACTTAACTATGCATTTTTGGAAGTGAAAATGTTAATGCATTTCTGTTAATAGATCTCCTTTTTGGAAATATTGATATCTTTCAACCATGATTATTTTTAGGAATATGATGATCACTTACTGAGTAGCCAAACTCATCAAAATA
>NW_006496077.1:1722464-1736208 GCF_000471905.2 Amborella trichopoda | reverse complement strand
CTTTTTAAAAATTCGCCATTGTAAATTTGTACTAAAAAGAGACGTATATATATGTTTTGACCGTCACATCTCAGGCATATCAGTATTGTAAATTCTTGGGGTGTGACAATTATGGTATCAGAGCAATAGGTTTAAGAATCTTAGGAAATTTAAAAATCTTTTTCAATAATCAGGTACACAAATTTAAAGGACTAAATTTCTTTAGAGGTGGAAGAATGTAACAATCCTAAACTTTCAAAAATAAAAAATAAAAACAGAAAAGAAAGTTTTAATACACGATAATTCGTTTGAACATGATGGTCCTTAGGGACCATCGCTGCTTTTAAAAGCTTTTCGTTTAAAAGCTTTGTTGCTTCCTTGCTCTTCCCACGTCCACTAAAGGACGTGGGCTTTAGGCGTTTAAAGCGTAAGCTAACGCTCACACCTGTAACGTAATAAAAGAATAAAATAATATATTAGTAGAATTTAAATTCAGGGAGGTGAGGACTCCTACCTTAGAAAACTTATGAGATTTTTCTCTCTGGTCGAAACAACGGTGAACTCGTCTCTCTAGCCGAATTTTTATCGGAAGCTCCCTCGCAAATATTTTATGTGTAAGTGACATCATCTTCCTGAAAAATAGTCTGTTTTTAATAAATAGTGATATTTCCTTCCAGGATCTTTATTTTATAAGTTTTGTGTGTAAGTGACCTCATTGTCTCGAAAAATAATCCATACTTTTTTAAAAATGAAATGAAATAATTATTTCTGCTTATTATCATGAATTTTAGGCGCGATAAATTTTATGCGCACGTGATCTCATAATCTTGAAAAATAATCTTTTTAAACAAAATTGTGATATTTTATCTATGTTAGAAATTTTGAATGTTGTAAATTAGAAAAATAAATTTTTTTTTTTTTCTTGTCTATTGTTAGAAATAAATGTGATATTTCTGCTTTTAGTAAAATTGTAATATTTCTTTGTACTGTTTTGAATATTTAGACATTGTAAAATTCATGTGCAAATGACTGCCTTATTATTTAAAATTTGACATTTTTGCAATTGATTATGGTATTGTTGTGAAATGTTTTTTAATGGATTGATATCCCATAAATTGTGATAATTCTGTATTCTTGAATTTCTATGAGAGTTTTTCTATACATATTAAATTGGCAATAATGCTAGAATGCCTTTACAAACTGCTACCTTTCTAAATTTGAGCCCAAAATATTTGATTGGTTATTTTTTAAATGTTATAGAGAGTGACTGTTATTAATGGTTTAAGTGAAATTAATATTAATGATTTTAGTGATATGTTGAGTACATGATATTGCTGCTTTCGAATGTTTAAAGAGATTTAGAAATAATTTAAGTATGAAAGTGGACTCATCAGGTTCGCCGGTGAGGTATAAGTGGACCTATCTGGGATGCCGGTAGGGATTAAGTGGACTCATCCGGTACACCGGTGATTTATAAGTGGGCCTGCAGGGATTAAGTGGACCTATCTGAGACGCCGATAGGGATTAAGTGGACCCATCAGGACGCTGATGGGGTATATAGGTGACCTACTTGGGACGCCAGTAGGGTATTTTGTGAAATCCTTAGAATTATGCACTACCGTTAAAGTGTTATATGCATTTCAATTATTCGGATTATACTTACTTATGCATTTTTGGAAGTGAAACTTTTAATGCATTTCTGTTAATAGATCTCCTTTTTGGAAATATTGATATCTTTCAACCATGATTATTTTTAGGATTATGATGATCACTTACTGAGTAGCCAAACTCATCAAAATATGGTAAACATTTTTCAGGATAACTGCGGTTTCATTTGAGTGCTCGTCAGGATCAACTTTGGGAAGATATTGTAGTTGTGCTTAAACTTTCTTTTGTTACTTTTTAAAAATTTGCCATTGTAAATAGCTACTAAAAAGAGACGTATATATATATGTTTTGACCGTCACATCTCAGGCATATCAGTATTGTAAATTCTTGGGGTGTGACAATACACCATGACCGTTATTCTTTTTTTTTGGTGAAGGCGTGTTTAAGGTCATTCATTCGGGACTTGTGCGAAACAGTTTAACATCATGCGACCTGGACGTGCACTATGATTTAAGCTGTACAGCTGGACCATGATGGTGATGAATGTTAGTCTTTGGAGGCCATGGGGTGAGTATGGTGGTAGTTTGACTCACTTGGCGAGATGGCTCGAAGCTACATATGAAAGACGGGTGATGTATGAAATGTTAGTGGACGATGATGACCCACTAACTTACAATGAGTTTGGATGGCGAGATGGTTCACCTTTTCATGGGCACGGGTGAGACTCACTAGAGAATGATGTATGGTGATAAAGTGAATGGACTCAGCGGAGAGGTAATGAAGATGGCACGTGCACACTAACAAGTAGGTTAGGGAAGGCATGCGTGAAGGTGCACGTAAAGGCATGTGTGTGTATGTGGGGGTAAGTTTATGGTCATACCTCATGGAACTGTGTGAAGTAGTTTATCATCATGCCAGCATGACGTTCACTATGGTTTAAGGTCATACAGCTGGACCGTGGTTATGCAGTGTAAAGTCATACAACTAGGACCATGCAATTTAAGGCCGTGCAACTAGACTTCTGCTACAGTTTATGGTCATATAGTTTGGACCATGGTGCTGATCCATTTATCTTCATGCGGCTAGGACGTGCACTATGGTTTAAGGTCATACAGCTGGACCATGGTTATACAGTTTAAAGTCATGCAACTAGGACCATGCAGTTAAAGGTCCTAGACCTCCGCTACAATTTAAGGTCATATAGTTCGAACCACGGTGCTGAGCCTTTTATCGTTATGTGGCTAGGATGCGTACTATGGTTTAAGGTCATACTGTTGGACCATGGTTATGTAGTTTAAATCATGTAACTAGGACCATGCAGTTTAAGGTCGTGGGACCTCCGCTACAGTTTAAGGTCATAAGCTTTTTATCGTCATGCGGCTAGAACGTGCACTATGGTTTAAAGTCATACAGCTGGACCATGGTTATGCAATTTAAATTCATGCAACTAGGACCATGAAGTTTAAGGTCGTGCAACTAGACCTCCACTACAGTTTAAGGTCATATAGTTCGGACCATGGAGTTTAGGGTCGTGCATCTAGGCCATCGTTATAGTTTAAGGTCATATAGTTCGGACCGCGACTATGCAATTTAAAGTCATGCAACTAGGACCATGCAGTTTAAGGTCATGCAACTAGACCTCCGCTAGTTTAAGGTCATATATTTTGGACCATGGATTTTATGCAACTAGGACCATGCAGTTGAAGGTCATGCAAGAAGACCTACCCTAGTTTAAGGTCATATAGTTTGGACCATGGAGTTTAGGGTCGTGCATCTAAACCATCATGTGGGTCGCCAAGTAGATGGAGCTCTACAGGGAATAGGTCTGTGGATGGTAATCTGACTCCCTGGGATGAAATAGTTAAGGCCATGCACAAGCAGAGGGCTCAGAGGGAAATGGTGACCTGATGAAGGATGACCATCAGAGGCGGACCTCACCAGGGTTTAAGGGGTAAGCGTACTCTTTGGGTTGAAAGATGAGACTGACTTCCTGGGGATGAGATAGCATAGTGTGAGACAGACCCACTTGGAATTGGAGACGTAAAAATGATCCCAAATCCACTAGGGATAATGGGCTGCAGTATGGGTGTGACTCCTACTGGAGGATGAGGGACAGCTTCCTGACTCCAATGGGGAGGTCTCCGTTTAGGTGTAATGGCCTGGGTGTAAGTCCATTAGGGATGGCACATCACGACTTCAGCCTAGAGTAGGTGACAATAGGTTGTTTGTAATACAGTCAGCGCCAGGTGTACCAATCATGGTTTCTTGTGAATGTCCAACTGGCGTTAAGCTCTAAAAAACACAACCAGTGTTGGGCTGCTAAAAAAAACTCAGTTGGCGCGAGCCGTGACATTGTTTGAACACGACCGGAGCTAAGTCAACAGACTCTAAGGTGATTTGAAACTCCCCCAGCACTAAGCAACCGGCACTAGGGTTGTTTGGAATCCACCCGGTGCTAAGTCAACCGACGCTAAAGTGATTCAAAACTCACCCTGCGCTGGGCATGGACCGATGAGAGTTACCTCGGGCCTTGATTCAAAGCCCGACTTAGCTCATCGTCTCTTGGCTTCTTTTGGGCACGACTGGAACCCCAGTTTGTGAGGGGCATTTGAGGGCAGTGTAGTCTATATAATGGGGTAAAATCATGTTTTCCCTCATTCTTCACCAAGGGTAAAAAAAAACTTAAGCAAAAGTTTTCTGTAATAGTGAAGAGAAAGTGCCCAGTTGAAGTTCCGGCTAGCAGTGAGACTTCAACAAAGTTTTGCAGGGAAGGTTCTTTGGCAGACAGTGGGATTTCGACGGTTTTTGCATGGAAGAACTTCAGCGGACAGACTTCGTCAAGAATTCGGTGAAATTGCATAGAAAGCGATGGGGAAAGGAGAGTTCTCCAGGGATTTTTTTGGGAAAAAGAAGAGGTTCCAGCTGTAAAGAAAACTTTTCAGGTAGAAGAAACGGGAAACACAATAGTGAGTATTTTCGCATGTCTTGAGAGTTTTATGAGAATCTTTTAAGGGGTTTTTCAGAGGTTGTGGTAACTTTTCGACATTGTTTGTGGTGTTGCCGAGGTTTTCCAAGAACTTAGGGGAAGTTTGCAGGAGTTTTCGGTGAGGTTCTGGTGACGCTCAGGGCAAAAAACATAGTAGGTTTCCGTCCGTATAGCAGAAGTTTCAGCGAAAGACGAACGGTCACATGAGGTGGGCCGTACAATTGTAGGAGGTGAATCGTCGTGGGGAAGGTGTGTGGTTGCGGAAGACGAACCGTTACCCTTGGAAATTGTGTGACCATTAAGGGGGTGTGGAAACTTAAGCTTCGAAAAATGAGGAGTCTCGAGAGGTGAACAATCGCGATAGGACCGGTGCTAACAGAAGTGCAACTGACACTGAGACAACCGGCGCTGACCCTCGAGCAAAGCAGCCAGTGCTAGGGGTTAGTCACACAACCGACCCAGCCGACGCTGGCTTCAGTTAGCTCTAATCAATACGTGTGACTTATCACGACGCAGAGAATGATGCTCTCATGCGACGGCAAGTCATGTGCGGGGTTTGCGGCGGTCTGCAATGATCTACATAAGGCTTTGTGCATGAGCCAACAAAAAGTGGCGAAGGATGTGGCGTGGCTTGTGATAGCTGTTGGAAGCCAAGTCCTCCGGCACAACAGTGAGGTCCATGTTGTTCTGTGCAAGGGCATCCACTGTGAACAGAGCATGCTTTCTGTGATAGGCCAATTCCTGTCCAGGGTAGCCCACCTTGTATGTTTGATATACACGTCGAATGAATCCCACGTTGTACGTTCGATGTACAGGTTCGGTGAGATATCTGACTTGTATGTTTGCACATCGTATGGACTAAGGCTAACTTCTTGGCGCGACTATGCTTTGTCTTCTGGCCTGTAACCATCCTCTCACTCGTCAGATGAATTAAAGCTGACTCTCCAAGTGGTTTCGCTTCGTCTTCAGGAGGAGGGCCTTCCTTTCATGGGTTTGCTTCTCCCTCATGAGACATGCATTTTTTTTGGCTTGTGACTGCCCTTTTATTTTCAGATGCAAGTGCGAAAGTACAAGTTTTGGTTTGTAACCGTCCTCTTATCATCAGACGTGGGAGACTTGTAACCTCCCTAGTAAGGGGTTCTTGTAACTTGTAACTCATTTTTGCTGCAACAATAAGAGTTAGAGTTTGTTTGGACTAACTTGCTCGTTTTCACGTTGAGTCTCTTTTTATTGAATATGCATCACATATAGTACTTCTTTACGCCCATTGATAGGGGGCATCGCCTCCTCTCCATCAGAATATGCCAATATGTAGGCTCCGTTGGGCGAGTCCTTTTTTACTGTAAAGGGGGCTTCCCACTTAGGCTCGAACTTCTATTTATGTCGGCCATACATAACAATAGGCCTCTTGACAGCTAAGACTAGATCACCACGGGTGCATGAGTGGATCTTGACAGACTTGTCAAAAGCCCTCTTCATTCTCCCTTGGTTAAGTTCAAGGCTCTACTGAGCCTCTAACCTCTTTCCATCGAGTGCATCCAATTCTTGATACCAGAGCTTGACTCTCTCATCTTCGGTTATTCCTTAGTGAATAGCGGATAGCAATGAAGGGATTTGTATTTCGAGAGGTAAAACTGCTTCACCCCCATAGACCAGAGAATAAGGAGTTGAATCAGTAGCATTTCGTGTAGTAGTACGATAAGCCCATAGTGCTTAGGGCAGCTTCTCATGTCAGTTCTTCCTTGTTTTTTATACTGACTTTCTTAAGACATTGCATAGAGTCTTATTGAAAGCCTCGGCTAATCCATTCACCTGAGGGTGGTACATAGTCCAGTACCTCCATTCAAAACCGAATTGGTTAATTAAGAGAACAATGGGATGACTCCTAAATTGTGGGCCGTTGTCTGATATGATCCAGTCGGGCACTCTGAAGCGGTATATGATATGATATCGAACGAAGTAGGCTACCGCTGTCCTAGGAACCTGCTTAAGGGGGATCGCTTCATCCCACTTAGAGAAGTAATTTGATGCAGCTAGGATAAAAACATGGCCCAATTGGCCCTACGATGTCCATACCCATTGTGAGAAGGGTCATGACGCAGCCGTAGGGTGTAAGGACTCTAGAGGCTAGTGAACCAGGCTGGATTGTATTTGGCACACTTGGCACTTTTTAGCATAGCTTAAGGAATCGGCGATCATGGAAGGCGAATAATATCCCAACCTGCGTATTCGTTCATAGAGCTTTGGACCGGACTTGTGTAGTTCACAGATGCCGAAGTGGACTTCTTCTAGCACTTTATTTGCTCCTTGGATGTTGACACACCTAAGAAGAATGTCGTTAAACGACTGTCTGAAGAGAGCAACACCTTCAAGGAGGGTATACTTGGTGGACATTCGACGTATGCTGTTGCGTTCGGCACGATCTTTCGTAGCCTACCATGCTTTAAGAAGCTAATGATGAGCTCTCTCCAATCTTCTACCTGCTCAATTTCTGTGCATATTTGGTCAAAGAATTCTGGTTCTTGATTTCGACCCTTAGCTCCTTGACTCTAAGCTATTTCTTGTTCGGTCTTGATTACCTCTTTGGCTAATAGCAGTGCTCCAAATGGAAAAAGTGGGCACTCAGGAAATATATCTCTCTCGTCATCCGCATCAACCTCGGTTCTTTCGATGTGTCTCCATTCCGCCACCCAAACAAGCATGGGTCCTGATGAGGACAACTGAATTGTAGCGTCGAGTTTTGCAAGTGCATCAGCCTGCGAATTTAGACCCTTGGGGATGCGACTCAAGGATACGTCTTCAAACTAGGCCATATACGATTTTACAGTAGCGTGATAAGGCTTAAGAGTGCATTTTTTCTCGCATCATAGATCCCTTTGAGCTGTCGAATAACCAACTCAGAGTAGTCATAGATCTTAAGCCGCTCCAAGTCTAGATCGAAGGCTATCTCGAGTCCAATTATAAGGGCTTGATATTCTGCCTTATTATGAGAACCGGCTCGGGCGAGAGAGAAAGAAAGTGGCAATATTCCTCCAGTAGAAGTCAGGAATACTACTCTGACACCTCCTCGTTATGATTGGAAAGCTCCGTCAAAGTACAATTCCCACACATGAACAAGGTCTGCACATAATACTTCTTCATCAGGGGGGTCGCTTGATAAAGGAGATTCTACCGGTACGGGGCGTGCTACAAGAAAGTTAACCAAGGCCTGACCCTTGATGGCCTTCTGTGGGACACACGTGATGTCAAACTCCATCAGCAATAATGCCCACTTAGCAAGGTATCCCGACAAGCATGGGCATGTCATGCGAAGCTTTACAGGATCAACTTTTGATATACGTTTCACTTCATGACCAAGCCAGTAATGGCAGAGTTTTTGTACTATGAAGATCAGGGCCAGGCACTCTTTTCTATCGGGGGATATTTCCTCTCGGCCCCTTGCATCCTATGGCTGAGATAATACGGTGTTGTTTCTTTTCCCTCGTCATTGTTTTGCACCAACAATGCTTCGAGTGTCTCGTCTAAAGCACTTAGGTATAGAATGAGGGGTTTTCTCAATATTGGCTTAGAGAGTACTGGAGGGTTGAGTAAATAATGCTTGATGTCGTCAAGGGCTTGCTGACATGCTTCATCCCAAACGAATGGGGTATCTTTCTTTAAGAGGTGTGTAAAGGGTTTACAGCGACCTGAGATGTTCGAGATGAACCTATGGATGTACGCCAGTTGTCCTTGGAGGGAGTACAGTTCTCAAAGTATAGCCAATGACGGAATTTCTTGGATTGCCTTGATCTTAATTGGCTCAACTTCAAGTCCTCGATGTCTGACGATGAACCCCAAGAATTTTCCAGAGCATACACCATAAGCGCATTTTAGTGGGTTCGTTTTAAGTTAGTGAAGTCGCAACCGCTCGAATACCTTTCCGAGGTCTCTCATGTGGACATCTGTCTCTTCAAATTTTACCACCAAATCATCTACATAACACCCCACCTCTTTGTGCATCATGTCTTTGAAAATGGTTGTCATTGCTCTTTGATATATGGCGTCAACATTCTTTAATCCAAAAGGCATCATTGTGTAACAAAAGACCCCTTTTGAAGTTAAGAATGCAGTGGCCTCTTCATCTTCGAGCACCATCCTTATCTGATTATACCCGGAGTATCCATCCATGAAGGAAAAGATTTGATAGTGGAGTTGTAGAGTCGATGAGCATCTTAGTGAATGGCAGCGGGAAGTCATCCTTAAGACAGGTGGTATTCAAATCACGAAAATCAATACACACCCTGATTTGATCATTCTTCTTCTTGATTGGAATAATATTTGCTAGACATTTCGGGTATTTGACCTCATGGACCTGCTTGTCTAAGTTTGGTTATCTTGCCATCTATCTGCATCTCGAGGTCAGGTCTGAACGTTCTCGATTTCTGTTTGACGAGTTTGACAGTTGGATCAATGCCAAGATGTTGAATAGCTAATTGAGGGTCAAAGCCAGGCATCTCACGATAATGCCAAGCAAAGATGTCACAATTTACTCTTAAGAAGGCAGTGAACTCCTCTTTCTCTTCTGGAGACATACTCGTTGAAATGAACGTAGGTCTGGGGTCTGCTTCATCTCCAAGATTTATTTCTTCTAGTTCATCAGCTATGGCCTGACCACCTTCTTCCCATTCTTCTCGAGCCTCTTGCAACTCTTCATCGTTGTTTTCAAAGATCTTTTAATCGATCTCAAGTGCATAAACCCATGATCATGACATCTCAGCCTCCGATAGAGGCCCAAAGTGGATTATAATTTCTGCACCTTCCCCCACTTGAGGAATGGAGGGATCTTCCATAAACAGGGATTTTTTTTCAAACTATAGGGGTTCATCTTAGAGATTACAAGGAATTTGGGATTCAACGATTGTAGTGCAAGAAGTTTACCAATGCGAATCACGCGGTCTTTGAACAGCTATCTGTAGTGTTTGGTCCACACTAGCTAGTGCTTCACAAACTTGTATCATGTAGCAAGTAAAAACTTTGCCCCCTTGACTCTCAATCTCTGCTCAAAGTCAGGTTCAAATGGCCACTGGGGTTTATTTGGCTTCAACTTCTTGCATTTCTTTGAAGTAGGTGGCTTTGCCTTGGCTTTAGCTACTAAGGCATCAACAACTATTAAGAATCCCACTACCTGAGCTAGGGTCTTTCTCAATTACTTCGGTTGCGTCTTGGTTATGTTCGATCCCTCAAGTTCTTTATCGAGAATATTGAAGTCCGGACATATCAAGGTTGTAACTGCAAGAGACATGGAAGAGGAAGAATGAGGAGCAAGAGAAGAAGGAGGAGTAGGGTTATAAGGTAGGGGACTTTTAAGGTTGTTCCCCTTATCAGACCGATCTATGCAGCTTTTTACATCATCAGAAGGGTTGGATAGGTGCAGGGGGTCTTTTAGGTCTTTCTCTTGCTTAGACCGCTGGGGAGTGCTTTTAATGTCGTCACCCTCATTGGACGTGGGTTGAGCAGGAGACGGCACGGGAATGTCTTCTTAACAGGACAAAGAAGGGAAGAGGATCGTGTCAGGGATGAAGTTTAGTAACGTCGACAATGGAGGAAGGGGCCTGAGAAATTCCTGCTCGACTATGGGTTGAGCGGTCATGTTTCTTGGGCGAGCAACCCTTGGTGGCCGTCTCTTTCTGGTTTTCTGAAGTGATGTCTGATTCGTCTTGCAGGGGTGGCAAACCACTCTAGCTTGGCGAACCTCTTCTCGTCTTAAGGACTTGACTCTGCTTCGGCCATGGTAAGTTATCCATGGCTGGGAATATGAGGGTTCCGCAGAGTCTGATTCATTGATAGGAAGGTCTTGGTTTGTGAGATCTTCTTGCCTCGATGGAGAAGTGATTTGGGGATCAGTTACGGGGAGATTATAAAATTTCTTGACACTCCCACATCTTCTTTGAAAATATATCAAGCAAAGTTGTGCATTATGAAAGATAATGACCTCTTATCTAATGGAATGGGCACCAATGATCTTTAGTCCCCTTAGCAAGGCGTGGGGTTGCCTTGCCTGCTTCAGTAAGATTATGCCTTCCTGAAGCATTATAATGAAGAAAGCATAGAGGATACCATGCATTTCATTCTCCTTTTGGATGGTTATGACATGGGAGGCCTCAGTTGTCCCGAAGGCCTTCTATAAATCTTCAAGCTTTATCTAACCCTTCTGAATCAGGGCCTCAATAATATCCTTCAGCGTGTAGCAGTCATCTGTGGGATGATTGATCCTCCATTAGTAAGCACAATAATTCACCTAAGTGTCAAGGTCAGATTGCTCAGGGAACTTGATTTCTGGAAGCTAGATCATATTTTATTCCAATAATAGCCGAAACAGCGCAGAGACTCACTCCTTCTCGAAGGGATAAACCTTGTTCCTATGCCTGGTGAAATAATCACCCCGATCAAGGTTGGCTAGTGGAGGTACCCGATTATACGACTGTTGTTGCTTGCTAGCCTAGGATGTTACGTTTGTCGTTACCCCTTTAGAGAGGTCCAAGGTTTGAGAGGGAGCCTTCTTTGATTCAGTGACCATGACAGCTGCACTGATTACCCCTTTCTGTTGGCTACCCTGTGAGTTATTCCGAGAGCTACCATTGCCCCGGTTGTTTGCCGAACTTGCAGATGGTTGCCGTGCCCCACCATGAAAACTGATTTAGAGGTCAACTCTGACATAGAGGCATGTAGAGCTATTTTAGGTCGCATGTTTTGCACGCATGTCTGGACTGATTCCTTCTCAAGCATAGGATTAGGATGGCGAGAAGAAAAGTTTCTCCATCTTGATATGAACTGATCCACATGCTCATCGGGGTTTTGAGTCAGGGTGAGAAGTTCGATGGTTTGAACCTCTCTCTCGACCTTATAGAAGCGTTGATAGAATAGTTTCTCCATCTCCTCCCATGTATGCATCGAGTTTGGTGGAAGTCGGGCATACCATTGGAATGCTGAGCCATCGAGGGTCTCAACGAACAGTCGGAGAAGAAGTCTCCCGTTAGCCGCTATTTCCTGACATGTTGCCTAAACGTGGGCAATATGTTGGTTTGGGGACGTGGTTCCATTGAATAGAGGAGACTTCCCTCTCTTATAGTTTGAGGGGAACGGGACCTGATCAATATAGGAGGGGTATGGTCTTTGATAAGGCATCACACCCTGTATGCCTGAAATTTGTTTGTTCTTTAGGCTATGAGTGAACATAGCGTCAATATCTAACTGAGAGACCGGATGAGAGACAAAATTGTCCTGTGAGGTAGACAAAGTGGGCTGCCATGGAGGTACACCATCAGAGTGCTTGGAATTGACCTCATGGTTAGCCAACTAGCGTGCAGCATTAATACGATCGATCTTTTCCATCATTGTGTGTACCATATCCTCAAACTTGTTCATGCGATCCTCTTGCGTATCACCGGGCTGCTTACGACCATTACGCTGACCATTTCTCTAAGGAGGTCAACGTTAGTGGCAACTGAAGGTTGGCGAGCTTGATGGGTCGTACGTGGTAGGCCCGTCAGTAGGAGGTCAGCATGCCTTGATTGAACTCGACTCCTGTATGCGGATCGTGTTTGGATCGGTTCTCAATGGTCTTGGGACCGTGGCTGTTGAGTCGGTTCACAACGGTCTTGGGACTGTGGTTTTTGAGTGGCTGGGTCTTCTTCTGTGACAATAACCACAACACAGGGTTCATGGAGCCCTTCTTTAGGCTTCCTCATCTGAAGGGGGTAGAAGGGATTTAGGTGAAGAGGGTCGTCAAAATTGGCTGTTTCGACCTCCTTGGTCTCCTCCCTTGTCAAAATTTACAGACCTCTATCGTGTTTAGCTTTAAGGTTTTGATGGACCTCATGCCAAAATTGCCATCTCGGTCGCGACTGGTCAGCTCTTCTTACACAGGAGAGACCTGTCTCCATGAGGATGAAGGACTCGATCTTTTCTTGCACAGGAGAGACCTGTCTCCATGAGGATGAAGGACGAGAACTATGAGCAAGTGTCTGTAAGAGAACAGATGTAGGCCTGCCTCTTACAGGGTGTGCTGGTATGTGTATAATAGGAGGACGAGGAAGTCGTCTCCTGTGTACTCGAGTTGGCATAATAATGGCTTTACCCCCAGCAGTGAGATGCATATGAGTAGCGCACACAGGACCTGGCCTTAGAAGGTTCGATCTTGGACACGGACTTGAGGTAACAGAAGGGTTTCCTCGAGGTGTGGCTCGAATGGGTGCCCACAAGCCTTGTGGTGTGTGAGGGGGATAGCCTTATGGCGACCCACAAAAGCAATGGAAACTTGCTTGCCTTTTGCAGAAAGAGACTAGGTAGCCTTTCGGCATACCTCAGGAACACGACTGACAAGTGACTTGCCGGTGGCTGGGTGCATGCTGTGCGGGGCAACATAAGTGCTGCCCATGCAGGGTGCCTTGGTGGAGTTTCCACTAGAGCGAAGAGACGGGGTGTGAGGGACCTTCAAGTCCCTCCTCGCACTAGTCCAGGTTAAGATCTGAGAGCTAGACAAAGGGTCTTTGCTCAAGAGGATCGTCGGGAATGAAATCGAAGGAACTTGTTCCCTAGGGACACTCTCGACTACGGGGATAAGAAAATCCCTGATCCATTTAGTTATAGGGTGTGGTTTGCATAAGATTGGGGCCCTAAACAAAAAGTAGGGCGCACCATAAAATAGTGCCACAATATACTTTTTCAAAATAAAAAATGTTTATAATAGCCTGAAAATTTAATTTCATCCTTGGATATAAAATTTAAATATTTAAAAATAGTGTAAATCAAGCAGATCTGTGAACATTTGAAAATCTTGAAAATTTATAGTCTAGATAATACATTACAAGATGCACTATGTTCAAGACTTGAAATCGATTTTTTCTCATGTCAATACATCTTGGGGTCCAGATGATCGAAATGAGGCTTTTTAAGCATCGAATCATCTTCTAGTGAATTTTTTGAGGTGAGCCTTAATTCGATTGTTTAGGGTCTCACCCTTAGAAAAATGTTTCCCTTAGTTATAATGAGAGATAGACAGGAAGAACTGTTGAGAGCGATATTCCCACAAACGAATCGTAGAAGAGAGCACAAAAAACCACCAGTATGAAACCTACAAAGTGAGAGAGAGAGAGAGATAGAGAGAGAGAGAGAGAGAGAGAGAGAGAGGAG
>NW_006496077.1:1679657-1705365 GCF_000471905.2 Amborella trichopoda | reverse complement strand
AAATAATAAGTAAAGTAGTAAAGTAAGTAAGTAGTAGAGTAGTAAAGGGTAAAGGGTAAGGTAGTAGGTAAGAAGAATTAGTAGAGAAGGACGAAGGAGAGAGAGAGAGCAGTACGTGGAGAGAGAGAGAGAGAGAGAGAGGGGGGGGGGGGAGAAGGACGAGAGGAATAGAGATTTAAAGAGATATAAAGAAAGGGATATTTAATAAGAGATTGAGAGAGATTTAAGGAGATAGGGATGAGTGAGAGGGGAGAAAGAAATTACAGTTGATATCATTTCATTTAAAGAGAGAGATAGTTGGAGAGAATCAATGAGGTAGAAACCTTTAGCATTGAAATTTTTGAAAAGAGAGACAATCACTTGAACCATTTTGGAGAGAGATTATTGGAGGGATTTAAGTAGGTGGAACCTTTGCCTTTGAAACTTGTAAAAAGAGAAATACGAGTTCAACTGTTTTTTTGAAAGAGAAAAAATAGGGAGTGGGACACTCATAAAAATAGTGCATGTCTCCTTCTCGCTTAATGTATAGTGTGTTATCAAACAATAAAATAAACTCATTTTGTTACCAAACATTTTAAAATGACATTCAAAATTTGACGTCCACAGATCTATGATTAACTGTCATAAAACCACAACAATTAGAAAATACTGTTATCATTGTGCAAATTACTCAACCACAATTACTCAAGCCAAATAATAATTTTCTTTATTTTTGATTTATACTTATATTTAATGAATAAAATATAATTAGGTTAAATGACAAACAACACAAATAAATATAGTACCAAACTACAATCAATAAAAGAAACTCATTTTGTTACCTAAACTTTCAAAAGAGTGTTCAAAATTTGGTAGCGTCTTGAGATCTATAATTGACTGGTTTATTGGTTTTTAAATCACAATCTGAAAAAAAAAAGGTCATGATTAGAATAAGACAAAATAAGATAGAAAATAGATAGAGATTAAGAAAAATAGGTAAATGGCAAGAAACATTTGAGACAAAAAGAGAGAGCTCATGTGGAGAGAGATGGACAGTGGGAGGGAAAGGAGGAGGGGAGAGAGATTTAAGGAGATGTAAAGAAAGAGATATTTAAGAAGAGATTGATAGAGATTTCAGGCGAGAGGGATGAGTGAGGGGAAAAAGAAATAAGAAGAAAAAAATTAGGGTTAATATTATTTAATTTAAAGAGAGAGATAGTTGGAGAGAATTAAGGATTTGGCTTTGAAATTTTTGAAAAGAGAGATATTCACTTGAACTGTTTTGGAGAGAGATTGTTGGAGAGATTTAAGAACGTGGAACTTTTGGCTTTGAAACTTGTAAAACGAAAAATACTGGTTGAATTATTTTTTTGAAAGACAAAAAATAAAGAATGGGACCCTTGTCATAAAAATAATACAGGTCCTCTCGTCGCTTTTTATATAGTAGATAGATAGATAATGCCACAAGATTGAATAAAGACCATCCAGATGGTGAGATCTAAATAACTTTAATTTCAAATTCCTTCTTGAGAGTAATTATCTAGTAATTCTTAAGTAGTTTTAAAAATTTCAATTTGAAAAAATCTTCCCAGCTTAGTTTATTTGATCGAAGGAGTAGAAGTAAATGCATGCATATTATTGTCGTAGGATGCGGTTTGTGTGTATTAAAATATAAAAAAATAGTGTTATTGTAATAAAGAACACACGTACAAACAACGTAAAGACCAGCAGGTGTCAGCTGGCAAAAAGGACGGTGGGTTTTGGCGCTATACATCATCAACCTTTATTTTTATTATTGTCTTCCTCTCCATTATTTATTCTCATACTAAATAAAATGTGCACAAATGATGAGAATGATAACATGAGTGTTACAAAAAATAACATAATTTTATAACAATAAGGTAATATTTGCCAATGTCGACTGTAAATCAGAGCGGTGGTTTGGGCGTCCTTGGGTGCGCAGTAAGCCCAGATCCACTCCCTGCTGGTCCAGAGTTCAAAGACCTGGTACTCTCTCGCTCTCTCTCAATTTCATATGCTGATCAAAGGTCTGCTCTGTTCTTATTTTCTGTGTTGTTAGGAGGCGTTTATATCAATGATTTGTTCATCTTTTGCAGTAAGGGGATTAAATTTTGTTGCTAAAAAAGTGTGGATTCATTCTGAGATTGTTAGTTGATGATTCCTCTAAGTCGAGGCGTGCCTCATAACAACTGAGATTCTGAATTTTTTGGGTGGGTTTTATTTTTCTTGGGGTGGTTCTCAAGGGCCAATTGCGTGAAGAACTTTCTTCCATAATTTGTATCTTGAATTTCCCCCTTTTCTTGGTGAGAAATTTTCGAAAATTGGTTTTCCCTAAAACTGCCTTGGTATTATGTAAATAAAATTCTGAGTTAGAAAATGAATTCAACATATTCTCTTACACAGAAAGAAATCAATAATACGGGTGAATTGCTGTGGAAACTGAAAACCTCCTAAGAATCTCACCTCTATATGGTTTGCCCTAAACATAAAAAAGGTGAGGATGCTCTCTAGGAGGTGTGTACGCCTCCTTTTAAAAAATGGTGAACATTTGTTTTTTATTTTATTTTGTTTTTCTATGGGAATATTATTGGAGTTTGCTTCACTAGCACTGCGTTATCGATAATTATGTTTATTGAAAAATCTACGGGAAGGTTTTTGAGATTGCCATGACACTCACATGGTTTCTTAAAATTTTTGTGTTGCAAATATGCAAGACTGTGAAAGAGAGCTTATTAACGGTATAGCTTAAACACAATTACTTTTTTTTTTTTGATCGACTAGCTTGGCCGGGATACTTTTGTACTACTTACAAAATGTTCCAATGCAATGGGAGGACAACATGAAGGGAAGGTTTCTAAGCATGTAAAATTGTCTGTTAAGTGTTTGATTATGGGTGCTTTGAAACCTGGAAGTTTATTCTATTTCTCTTTAGTCATGTTGAAGCCCATGTGGTAAATTGTTCTTCAATAAATTAGTTTTTTTACCATCACTAGTAATATAGCTTTTCTCTTTTGTTGTATTCGTAAATTAGAACAGGGAATCCTTATTGAGCTGAGCCAAATTGTTTCTTTATATTTTTTTGAGAAGTTAGCCAAAAGTCACTTCAACATTCGAGAATTGTTTCTTTATCAGAACTGTATTATTGGTTATTTTAGCAAGCTGACCTTCGTTTTACTGAGAAACTGATGTTGATTAAAAATCTGTCTTGTTGTAAACACACATAAATAGGGTTAGGGCTACAACTAAAATGCACCGTAACTATAACGTATTAACTACTATATCCATCCTCACGAACACTATGTAGAAAATGTGCATTATGTGCCTTTGTCCCCTCCAATCTGATACTAGGAAGTCAGTCAGCTACTCATTGTCAATTATATAATTTCATCTCCTTGAGGTCATTCTTTGGTGATATTTGGTTGAGATTTAACTTATGAAGTGATCACCTAATGAAGTGCATGTGGCTCAATTAGTGTTTGTTTGTTGGATGCAGAGTTTTATGTTTTAGGTAAAAGCACATAAGTTTGTGTTAGATTTCATTTCATACAGCATGACTAAAATTAGGGTATGTAAAGTATTTGATGCTAGTAATTAAGTAAAAGTAGTTGTTGGATAATTGTTCCAATGTTTCAAAAATGGTCTGCCCAGCGCCTAGGAGCCCAAGACCCTATGCACTGCATGCCTAGGCCTAGGCGGGCTCCCAGGGATGGTTTTTTTTTTTTTAAGGTACCCAAAATGGCAAATGGGGTAATTTTGACCCCCAAAGAGGTTTAAATAGGTTATGGGGCTTATTTTAACCCCCAAAGTTAAAAAAATAATTCCATAAACCCTCTTAGCTATACCTATTTCTAGGAATTGAAAGTACTTTATGTGGTTTGAAGAAGCTTCCTAAACTTTTCTACTTATTGTGGAATATGCCTATTTCTGAGAATCAAAAGTATTTTTTGTGGTTTGAAGAAGCTTCCTAAACTTTTCTACTTATTGATATTTCTGAGAATCAAAAGTATTTTTTGTGGTTTGAAGAAGCTTCCTAAACTTTTCTACTTATTGATATTTCTGAGAATCAAAAGTATTTTTTGTGGTTTGAAGAAGCTTCCTAAACCTTTCTACTTTATTATGGAATATGGAGAGTTGGAGACTATTACTAATACATATCCTATTAGACTTTCTAAATTTTGTATGGTTTGAATTTTGAAATTTTGAACAAGTTTATTCTCAACATACGATATGTCATATGTTTGTATAAAGCATGTTACAATATTTTCAAATACAATAAATTTCAAAATTGACACAAATATATGTATATATTATATATCTATAAAATTTGTACTACATGGCGCCCAAGGTTCTGAGCGCCCACCTAGGCGCCAGGTTGGCCGCCTAGCTTTTTTTGAAACCAAACAAGATTTCATGATCAATTGGCCATCATTCTCATAGAAGGTCTTAGGAAAAGGGTGGGCTGAGCAAACTTTCTTTCAAGCTTGGCACTGTTGATATTGATGTACCACTAATGTGTTGGCCAGGGTAGTTGGATGTTCTATATAAGGAGTAGACCCTATATGGTATCTTAAGGGGTTTTGTCTTTTCTTAAAATTTAGTGCTGAAAATATGCAAGATTCCGAAAGAGACCTTATAATTGTATAGCTTAGCTGTGACACCTTCTTTTTTTTTTGATTGGTTAGCTTAGCTGCAATGCTTTTGTAGTATTTATAAAAATTTCGATCCAATGAATGGGCGAGCATGAAGGGAAGGTTTTCTAAGCATGAAAAATTGTTTGTTAAGTGTCTGAATGTGGGTGCTTTGAAACTTGGAAGTTTGGTCAATTACTCTTTTGTCATATTGAAGCCCATGTGGTGAATTGTGCTTGGATGAATTACTATTTTTTCCATCACTAATAGTATAACTTTTGCCTAGTGTTGCATGGATGAATTAGAACCTGGAATCCTTACCAAGTTGAGCGAGAATGGTTTCTTTATTAGAACGGGCAGGTTATCTTAGTCCAACTGAGAAATTGACATTGATTAAAAAATGATTCTATTTGTTGTAAACACACATAAATAGGGTTAGGGCTAGGACTAAAATACACTGGAACAATTACATACTTTTGCTATATCCTCCCTCATGTACACCATGCAACGTGCATTATGTATCTTTGTGCCCTCCAATCTAATACTAGGAAATCAATTAGCAACTCATTGACAATTATATAGCTACATCTAACGAAGTGTATGTGGCTCAATTTGTGTTTGTTGAGATGTAATTGGTGAAGCGATCATCTAACGAAGTGTATGTGGCTCAATTTGTGTTTGTTGGGTGCGAAGTATGACTCCTTAGGTAAAAGCACTCAATTTTGTGTTAGATTTCATTACATACATCATGGCTAAAAATTGGATTTAATGTAAAGTACCTCATGCTACAAGTTAAGGAAAAGTAGTTGCTGGAATGATTTATCACCATCATCATCCGAGCCTTATCCCAACTATTTGGGGTCGGCTACATGAACCTTGTTCAACCATTCTGCTCTACCAAGGGCCACACCTTCAGTTAGACTATAAGCCACCATATCTTTTGCAATACTTCATCCATGTCTTTAGGGGCCTTCCCCTTGCCCTTTTAGGGCTTTCTACTTGAACCAAATCGCCCCTTCTAACCGTTGCTAGATCGATTTTCATGTACAAAACAAGATGTTAGGATCAATTGGCCGTAATTCTTAGAGGTCTTGGTATAGGGGTGGGCTGATCAAACTTCCTTTCAACCTTGGCATGGTTCATATTGATGCACTAGTAAAGTTTTGGCTGGTGGGGAGGGTGGGTGTGGGTGGGTGGGTGTTGGGTGTTCTATATAATAAGTAGACCCTATATGGTATCTTTATGGGTCTTGTCTTTTCCTGCCACGAGAAATAGTGAAACTTTGCATGGAAACTGGTGCTAAAAGACGTGGATGGAACTATTCATGATGTTCATTCTTTAGTTTAGAATAAGGGATTGACTAAGCTTAATTTATTTTCCACGGGTATGGATCTTTTTGGTTTGGAGTTCTTTGTATTTACATTCTCTTTATACCCTTACTTTCTAATAATGAAGAAGTGGTCTATTTTCCTATCCTGTGATGTGTATCATTGTCATCATCATTGTGAATTCTCATAATCATCCAAGAAAAATTGTAACATGTATGCTGCGGAGGAAGCACAACAATTTGAGTGAACTTGTGAAGGACAAATGTCCGGAAAAATGTGTATTCTATTCCTCAACAACTTTAGTCAAGTTCCCTGTAGAGTGTTCTGCACTACTCAGTAGTGTTGATTAGGCTTAATTGCCAATTTTGTAAAAACATTGATAATGAGAAACACGATTGGCTGAATAAGGAAGAAAACTTCAAGTGGATGAAAACATACAAGAACAATTAGGAAAAGAAGTTTAGTGCTTCCAACATTAGAATTAGGAAACTAAGTTTAGCACTTCGAACATTACAAATAATGGGGTCATACTTGAAGCCTTGATTTAAATATACCGAGGGGAAGAAGATATTGATGACCTACAATAACATAGAATTGATGCAATAGAATTGAAACTGACAGATTATCTACAAAGGTAACAGCGTGTGATGCTTAAATTGACTGTTTTATATTTTTTGAGTTGGAAATTGGAGGAGCAAACCAGTAGGCTTGCTGATATACATAATCATTTGTGAAGAAAACTGCATTATCCTCAATTGGAACTCCCTTCATCCTGTGTCTTTCCCCTTTCACTCTACATCCCTTTTTCTCTTTATCCCTCTTCTTTCTTCCTTTTCTGCGCACATCTTAGTTTGGATGCTTTGTTTTCAAGCATCTTGATGTGGTCGATCTTTACTATTGCCTTATCTTAAAAAAAAAAAAAACTCTTTTTAATGTCTCTTTAGTTTAGTAATGTGCCTTTCTCTACAAAAAATTGGAGATATATATATTATATATACACACACACATACATGTGTGTGTGTATGGAAAATGGTTTGATTGGACTGCAGCCCTATCAAGATAAATGAAGCCTCACTTCATAGCTCATACGAAAATTGCAATTCAAGCATTGGAAAACCTTTACATTGATCATCTCTACTTGAACATTATGGTTGTGAAAAAAAATTAGGATTTTAAACTCTAAAAATAGTGTATATTGGAACAAATTATCTAGACCGTCCATTTCACCCTAAGAATAAATGTTATTTGGCTTTCATAAAGCCTAGGCCTTATAGAAACTTCATCTTATATGTATATAAATGGGGTAAGCTTTTCTTGTGATCCCACCCACATATACAGTACATGTGACCCCTAATCTCAGCCGTATGATTTGAGTGGATGGCTGATATGACTTGAGTCATAATGTCACAAGTTCGCTCCCAAGCGTTTGATCTTGATCCGACGGCTCAAAGTGTTTTATTTTTAATCTTTATTCTACAAATCATTTTTGTGGCAAATTTTGGGGCATGCATACATCTGACAGGGGCACACATGATAAAAATAATAACAAAATATTTCGTGTGATGGAAATTTACCAGAATACCTCTGAAACTTTCAGGGGTATTTTGGTTATTTATTTTCATGAGCAATATTCTTTTATTTTTTTTTAGTTTTGGGATGACCCAGTAAGGAGTTGGGATGCCCCAAATTTCAGCCAAAAAGGTTTTGTAGGATTTTTTTTTTTAAAATCAAACAATGTTTTGGCATGATTGTAGCAAGAGCAAATTTAGCCATCAATTCCTATCGAACGGCTGAGATGTGGGGTCACATATAATTATATGTGGTAGGGGTCACTCAGAAAGCTCTCCCATATATATATGACCAACATTGATGATGGTGCAATAACATTATGATGGGAATTTAAAGTATATCTCTCAGCTTAAGGAGTTAGAACAATGTGTTATTAGGATCAAACGAGCCACCAAACCGGTAATGATTCTAATCTAGTTAAAAGCTATTAGACCACTAGTCGAATCGATTGGATTGGAATTTAAACATAGAAAGAAATTTTAAAATATGAAATATATTAAAAATATTGCCCGACTTTGTTTGAGCATTCTAAATGGTCAAAATCGGCTTATCGAACTGATCAAAACCGGTCAAACATTTATTTTGACCTGTTTTTTACTAAACTTGTAATTTGCTTTGGACCAGATTGGTAAAGCATAGGTTGGCGTTCAGATCGGTTGGACCATCTGCTTCCTTCATGTCTTGATAACTGTGCATTGACAAGCACCCTATATGCTATATAGAATCTCATATTTTGTCAAATTTTAGTTGTATTCCCATCCTAGGTTTGTCTTAACAAAATTTTCAACTAGTGAATTAGTCAATATGAGTTTGGAACCATATAATCTGGTTAGTTTTTTGGTCCCTCTGGGTCAATATACTAGTTTCAAACAGTGGTTTAAAAACAGATCGGTGCCCTGGATTGGGCACCCCAAAAACCCATCCAGATTGGTGAATCGACATTTCGGATAGGGAATCGGTCGGATTCGGCCTTAAAAAAAATCCAAAAAGATTATTAAAAATCATTATAAATATTGCTTTTTAGGAATCCAATAAGAAATGAGGGTACTACGTTAAAAACTTTCATTCTTTTGCATCAATATGCAAATATTGAGATGTTCTTTCCCCGTATGAATAAATTTAAAATTTGTGTTATAATATCATTTAATTTTAATTTTTTTTATTTACAGCTATAATAAAAGTAATACATTATATAATTTATAATCTAAATAAATAAACAAATAAAATATAAGATTTGGTTATCAATGTATAATTATTAATTATAATATTATAATAAACATGATTCAAAAAACAAAGGTGTGACCCTTACAAATAAATAAATCTACAAAAGTATAGAATTTAGAAACGTAAATTTGTAATTACATTATAATAAAATTAGAAAAATAAATAAATATCATACTTGCAATGTGGGATAATTAACAAAGCAACTTTAAAATAGATTTTAAAGTGGTTTGGGCTAGTGTTTTTTTTTTTTCCTTAAAATATCCCATAAACTAGTACTTTTTTTTAATGATCAATAAACTAGTATTAATATTATTTTTTGTTGTTCTAATATCCTATGAGCTAGTACTATTTTGTGCTTTTTAATCCCTATTAACCAATAGCGTAATGCCTAATATCTAATAAGGGGGTTATTTTTTATAGCAAAAAGGCTTAATTTTAATTTTAATAGTGGACTTTATTAACGCCAGCCAACGAGGAGACAATAGATAAAGAAATTAGCCTCATATCGAAAAGATGTGGGAGCAGTTTACCATATAAAAGTTGTTCCCACTCAAAGAACCCTAGCTCTATGGGATGAAGGACATGGTACAACGCCGCTCGCGTGATTTGCTGGCATAAAAGACAAGAGAGTGACGACGTTAGGATTATTACATGGGCTGCCATATCGGATTTTTTAAATAGAAAAAGCCAAAAAAATGGTGGAACTGCCTGAATCGGATTTGAACCGCCTGAACCAGATCTAAACCGCCTGGACCCATTTTATAAGTGGATTCGGAACGGTGTCACCGATACTTGATCCGGATCGCTCGATTTCGGATCGCTCGATTCCGGATCGGATCGGCGATTTTGTAAACACTGGTTTCAAATGCATGTCTATGTTGCGGCAAATTTTATCTTTTTGAGTCTGACATAATTAGGAATTATCGTCTCAATGATAAATTCTATTGAACTATCTCTAGATATATGACTGGATGAAAGGGAAGAGTGCTTGGCACGATATGTTTTTTTACTTTCAAAATTATGGATGCTATAGCGGGTGGATTCCCAGATTTGCATTGAACTCTGTTGTTGTGAAGTGTATGACTCGAGAATTTGTTAGCATAAATGATCAATGAACATAATAGGTACACATTGTTCTTCTTGCTAGATGGCTTTGTATAGTGCAGGCCCAAACTGATTCGAATTTTTTGTTTTCTGCATTTAAAATATTCTCAACCATTACTGGATTCAAAGAGTTATAGATTATTTAGAATGGCACACCAATGGGCCACTGGGGAACTTTATGTGATCTCATTCAGTTTTGGCAGCTGTTGATTCTGAGCATAATTGAAATTTTCGGTCCTATATTCCTGTGTAGTTTTGGTATAAGTCTTAAACAAACCTCCCAAAAGTTCTAAGGTTTGAGACATAGATATCTCATTCAGTCTTTGACAATCTATCTAACATCTCTGGGATGGTCAAGCATGTCATTGAGATAAGTTCATACCTGTATCAAGTGCCGCAAAGCATGGTACGGGTTCTTATTGCAGCCAGAAATGCCTATTGAAATCTATTTTTTTTTTTTGTAAGTAATACCTATTGCAATCTATTCTAATTAAAATATTAAGGAAACGTGTTTGGTGAGTCTGCCGACTCACATGTAGATGTGTGCCCCCCCTTCAAACTTCGTCTTTTTAAGATGGATTTTGGATTAAAATTTTGGGATGTGTTAATCTCAACTATAATGGTGATTAGAATTTTGCATTTTAATTTTTTTAAAATAAAAATCATATTTTTCTGGATATATTTTTCCACCATCCATTTTGACTTGACGTATGGTAGAAATAATTTTTTGATATCCCTCGCTAACAATGGACGTCTCGTACATGAGGAGAAGCACATGGTTGGCGTACATGAGGAGAAGCACATGTTTTGGTGGGTTGGCTGACTCACTAAAACTGTGTCCAAATATTAATAGGCATTCACTAAATTCTGGTTGAAAAAGTGGTGCATAACTTCAATATGTTAAGTGACGTGGCATTTCTGAGTAGTTCTATTTGTAAAATTCTGTGAGTTGTATTATATTTTGATTAAACTTGATGTCCAATGAACCAGTGCCTACTGATTCTCTGACGCATTGTTTTGTATCTTTTTGTTTTGTTGGTAGGTCTCTGCCGCTACATAATGAACCATGAGTGCCATGTAGCATCAACTTCTAGAACCTAGAATATAAGGAAAGAAATGTTTAACACAGTTACCCGAATCTCTCTGTCGAGGTCGCAATTCTGGTTCGGAATTCCGATTCGGCAATTCCAAAAAAAAAAAATCTTCTAGCCGACTATGATTTCGTGATTCCGATTCCTAAAACGATTCAGGTTCCCAGGCATTTCCAACAATTATGGTTTGACACTTTCCATATAGTTTGATGATTCGATTAGTTGGCTACGTCCCGGAGAAGAGAGATTTTTACCCTTTTGTATGATGGTCCTATATGTTGTGATGGGGTTGAAACATGTGAAATCCTATCACTTCTCCAAAGTAAAGGTTTCTTATCTTCTTTCTGACAAAATGGTGGTCACCCACCATTTGTAACCTTTTTTTGTTGGATGACGAGTTCTGCAGCGTGGTAGGTCAGAATTGAATGTCAAGCAAGTTTTCTTAGTATTTTAGAAAATTAACTTCCTATTCAAGATAGCTATAAGACTAGCTATGTTTTATGGGGCAGAATATTGGGCGGTCAAGAAACAACATATCTACAGGATGAGTTTAGCTGAGATGAGGATGTTGAGAAGGATGAGTGACAAAAAAAGAAATGATTGAATTCAGATTAAATAGATATGAGGGAACTTAGAGGTGGCTCCAATAGGCGATAAGATAAAGTAGACTTAGGTGGCTAGGCCATATGCAGCGTAGGCCTAATACAACACAAATTAGGAGGGAGGATTTGGTTCAAGTGGAAGGCTCTAAAAGGGCAAGCGGAAGGCTCTAAAAGGGCGAGCGGAAGGTCCAAAAGGACATGGAAGGAAGTAGTGAGGCGAGATATGGTGACTTATGGTGATTTGACTGAAGCTATTACCCTTGATAGAGCAGATGGCGGAATAGGATTCGTGTAGCTAACCCCCAATGGGATAAGGCTATGATGATGATGATGACGATGATGAACTTCCTATTCAAAATCATTAATTTTTTCTTCTCAATTTATTTTTTCTTTGTTATTACCATAAGAGATTGGAATATGCTGCTGATTATTCCATATTAGTTTTTGAGTTGAACATGGTGGTATTTGTATTGCAAGGAATTGTTATTTCATGTTTTGAAACTTTTGTAATTTCATTTTGGTCCTATACTTAAGCATGTTTTGGCTATCATTTGAAACAGAGGTCATCCCTTTAAAGGTGTAGCTGCCTATGTGTTTCTCTTTGTCACTAATAAAGATTATGGTGATAGCAGAACAGTGTACAATAAAAAGAAAAACCATTCCTGATTAAGAATTTTCACATATGGTGTCCATACTTGCTGTGGACGAAGACACATGCAAGAAAATGTTAATTATTTGTGTTTGAAATACTTACTATGAGGTTCACATGGCAATTCCTTTCCATTTACTGGGGTTGCTGATAGTAACATTCACATGATAATACTGTTTTGCCTGTCCGTCTCTGGCACCTCGTATTAATCTGGGCCACCTTTCTGATGGTCTTCAAGGTACTAAGGTCAAGCTACTTATATTTATAAAAACAATGGTTGTTGAAGTTATAATAGAAAATATAATGTTTATATGTTTGTGGGCTGGATCAGCCAAGTTCAGAAATAAATTAATTGGGCAGGATCCTGTTGTACGTTCCAGAGTAAGGGTAAGAGAAGTGCTGTTATGCTTGAGGCACTGCAAAAGTTTGGAACTTTGTTTGGACTGATGCCTCCATTAAAATTGATCAGTGAAATGTTGTATTTTCTTGAACTACTCTTCCATACTAAATGACGGTGAGTTGGTTTTTTAAGAGCCTATTGATGAATGTCATGGTTGTCTCATCGTTGATGTTTAGTTAATCTAATCCTATCAAGCTAATCTTCTTTTAATGCGTGTTGCATTTTGCTTTTTGGTGCCAAGGCTGACTTTAATAGAGTCTCACATCCCAGTTGGTTTTATTTCAGGTCTATGCATGGGAATGAAGAAATTTCATACTTCAAGAGGACTCCATTGATGCATAAAACTTGAGTCTCTCGTGTGGTTAATGTCTGAAATTCATTACAGTAGTCAAAGAGGGCATTGTCTTTTGCATTATGCATGTCTAGCCTTGTGGTTCATGTTGGTAATAATGAGGCTTCCCATGCTGAGAAATCAAGATCTTTACATGACGGTACTATTTCCTTCAGCAACAGAGAACAGCATCCACCTGTATTGGGTAATGGACAAGATGCTCTATCATCTTTTGAAACTGGTAGCTGTAGAATAGGTGAAGTGTTTCTCCTCAATGGGGAAATCTATTCTGGGTCTTTGCAGGGTAACATGCCAGAAGGTTCCGGGAAATATGTGTGGTCTGATGGTTGCACCTATGAGGGCGAGTTGGGAAGAGGGTTGGAAAGTGGTAAGGGAAAAATTTCGTGGCCTTCTGGGGCGACCTATGAAGGTAAATTTTGGGGAGGTTATATGCATGGGAATGGAACCTTCATATGGGCTGATGGAATGACTTATACTGGAGGGTGGCAATTGAATGTGAAACATGGGTTTGGAAGGAGAACCTATACTAATGGAGATGTCTTTGAAGGTTCTTGGAATCATGGAATTATTGAAGGGCCTGGCGAATATTTCTGGGCGAATGGAAATGTCTACATTGGAAATATGAAAGGGGGGAAGATGAGTGGTAAAGGGGTTCTTACATGGACAAATGGGGATTCATTTGAGGGTAACTGGTTGAATGGCTTGATACATGGGTTTGGGGTTTATACTTGGGCAGATGGGGGTTGCTATGTCGGGACCTGGAGCAAGGGTTTGAAGGATGGTAAAGGTGCATTTTATCCAAAGGGTGGCAGGCTTCCTGCTGTACAAGAGTCGTACCATAATGCTTTGAGAAAGGGAGGTCTGTTGGTATCAGAATTACGTAAGCCACAAGAGAGTTCACGAATCCGCCATGCTTCCTCTGTGGACATAGGGCAGATCAAAGCTCAAAGGAGAAATGGATCAAGATGGGCTTCTTCGGATAAGCTTCCTAAATCCATTCTCAGAAATTCGGGGCAATGTCGCCCCAGAAATGTATCCTTAGAAAGGCGCTGGAGTCTAGACCCTTCCTTTGAGAAAGTGATTGGAAACAATTTGTCCTTGCAGGAAGCCATTTTAGAAGGTGATGATGATGAAGCAGATGCAGATGTACCTATTTTAGAAAGGGAGTACATGCAAGGTGTTTTGATCAGTGAGCTGGTCTTGAATAATATTTTTTCATTATCATCTAGAAGAAAGAGAAGGTGGCCGAAGAGACTTGTGAAGGACATCAAGAAACCAGGAGAAGCAATCATTAAAGGCCATAGAAGTTATGATCTAATGCTAAATTTGCAACTCGGAATAAGGCATGCTTCATATTCTTCCCTTTATGTTTCTTTTTTTTTCTCACTACATTTCCCTCTATTTGTCGCAGCCTTGAATTTTGTATTTGTTTCCTGTTTTGATGTTCAATCTCTAATGGGATATCTTTTGGTGTGATTCTTTTGATTTGGAAAACCTCCTATGGTTGGGCTTGCTTATTAATCAAAATACGACTCTGGGCTGTGTTAGATGTCCCATTCCTAGGGGTGAGAACGGGTTGGATCGGGTCCAGATCTGGGTGGATTCGGACCCGGATCCGAATCCGAATATATACATCGGATTTGGATCCGGATCTGATCGTGTCATGGATATTTGGATCCGGATCTGGATTCGAATAGTATAAATTGGATAGAGATTACTCTATTATACTATTTAAAAAAACGTATATATATATATATATATAAAATCCTATTTTAAAAAATCGGATTGGATCCACTTGCACTCGGATCTGGATTTCGGATCCAAATTTAGGGTTCATTCTTGGATCTGAATAGGTCCAAATTTGGGTTTTTGGATCCGGATCGGGTCAATTCTCACCCCGACCCATTCCCGATGAACATTTTATTGATAACTTAAATAATTGGGTACTCTAATGATATGTGAAATTCATTCTCGTGAACATAACCAGACCTTCAACCAATTTCTGCCAAGCAAAAAATCGAATTAGTTTTCTATCATAAAATAAGCTAGTTAAGGCAGTGCTTTCTTTATTTCAGCAGAGATACATTTTTTCCGTCATTATTATTAATTTTCTACTTACATTTGTGTCATTGGAAATAGTAAAATAATCCCCCGTTAAAAAGGAAGATTCAGTGGTAATGATGCTGGAAATTGCATGCTATTGTAACTCTTAAGTTCCTTTTCTTGCACAAATATAAAAGCAATATTTGGCCCTAGAGGTAAGAATTGTCTCAATTATCTTGACTATTTAGCTGACCCCAGATAATTGGGACAAGACTCAGATTATGATGCTCAAGGTTAACAGCATTGGGACTTGTTTGCTACACTCATTTCTATTATTCAAGCTGATGATTACTAATTTTTGCATCTGATCAGTATTTGTCAGCAGACTGATACTCCTCTACATTGATTTCATGAGACAGGCCTTGATATTTTATTCTTGAAGAAAAAAAAGAATACAAGTAACTGAACTAGCAAACATGAAATTGTGTAGAAACTAAATAAAATAAGGAATGCAACACAAATGAAGCATCACAAAATTCAAATATTCTTCCATTGGAACACTCATAGCAGGAGTAAATAATCAAAGTCTTTTCTCAACTCCGCAATATAACAATTTTAAATTTTTAGATAGTGTTTAAAGAATGGATTTTTGGGGTGGATTGCCCGCCCATTGACCCTGATTAGGATCATTCGAATCAGCAATGCAGATCCATGATCTGGCAAAAAGAAAGAAGCAATTTAAGGATATAGGATATAATATATGCATTTTGTTTTATTCAACTAAGAGCTGATTTGGCTAGACTATTGTGTGGTTGAGAGAAACATTGGGGGTTCGAACCCTATAACTACATTTTCTTTTTAATGTTTTAAATTTTTTTTTAAACAGTTCTCTCTTGCTTCCCATCATTCTAAGGATCCATCTTTGGTCCTTGTCCTGCTTGCATTAATTTCACACAATTGGAGAAGACACGTGATTTAAATCCTGGACTGGGAGGTTGGATTAGTCACTCACCAGATCGATCCGAATCGTCAATTTGGTCGAATCAAACTTATTCCTGGAGTGGGAAGCTGTTGAAAAAAATTGATAAATATTTTTAAATTTGAAAATTTAAAAGTTGAAGAATTAAATTTTTTTTTTTATTATTATTCATTGCTTACTATTCACAACTACAGTTCACATGGGTATTGTTCATGGTTACTGTTCACAGGGGTAAACTTTTCATTATGAATTTTGTGTTTACGTCTGGACTTTTTAGGTCATTTTAATTTTTGCTTGGACATTTAATGTGAACATTAAATAAATATATATAAGAGGTCTGTGGAGCCTTGAGGGAGTCATTCCATGTGCTTTTCAGAATTGAAAAAGAAGGAAAAGCTCCAGGCTATTGAAACCCTAGCTGGGCTGGGGAAGAAACCCTAGGTTCTTCAAATTGTGCTTGTTTCCTTGATTACTGATGCAGGGAACAAGAAAAAAAGAAAGAAGACCAACAGGGAAAACAAAGAGAAGACACTTTCTTTCACTCTCTACAATAAAGTTTTGTTTCTGTCACCAAAAGCCATCCCATACAATGTAAGTTTTTATTTCTTTTATAATTGCTCTTCATTCTAAAAAGATGCTCCCAACTAAGCGATAAAGATATCCCTACCAGATGAACTCCTTCCTCCTTTACGAGATCACTTCCTATTCTCTCGTCAATCTTCTATTAGATAGATAAATTACCTTTCAAGTAAATCTTTAAAAGACAAGGAAACAAACTCTCTAAATGTGATCTAAAATATATTCTAGCTTTCCAAAAATAAAAGAGACCCTAAAAAACTCAAAGGACATCCTTAAAAAAAAAAAAAAAAAAAACAAAAACAAAACATAGCCTTAAAACAAAAAAGCTTTTACTAAATAAAATTCCTAAAAACTAACCCAAAATTCTACCCACATATCTGAAAAAAAAATAAAAATAAAAATAAAATTTTGAAAAACACATTCTTGAGTTTCATCATTTTCTTGCTTATTTTATTGTTTTCTGATTTTATTGTATCTATCAATTTTACTGCATCACAGACCCTTATATTTAGTCTAGAAAAAATATCTAAGTATACTAGTAATTAGTCCAATAGACATACAATTCTACAAAAAGTTAACTTTAAGGAATTCAACACAAAAGAGGCATCACACACTTCAAATTTTCTTCCGCAAAAGATATTAATAACAAAAGTAAATAATCCAACTCTCCTCTCAACTCTTTAGCACCACATATAACAATTAATCCAAAAAACTTTAAGAGTTCCTATGAAGTCCTAGCCATCCATGTCCTTTTAGTCTCGTCCAACCATAATCCTACGAAATAAAATCAACTTAAACGATTCTAAAATAAACAAGAAATATGGGGGAAATTATAAAAAATATCTCTTTATTTTTGATGAATTCAACATATGCCTTTTTTTTCTTCCAAATTTACTAACATACCCATTTTTAGCATTGTTTTAAGGTTCAAAATGTCATTCATGGACCTAATGGGTCTATGATGCCCATCATACCTATTTTGTCATGTTTTTTAATGGCTAAAATCCCCTTTACGGACATAATAGGTCCGCGATGGTGCATCTTGGACCAAATAAGCTGTCCCAAGCACCCACTTGGTTGCTTCCTAGATCTAGGAAGCAACCAAGTGGGTGCTTGGGACCATCATGAACCTATTAGGCATGTGAATGACATTTTGGGCATTTAAAAAGTTGAAAAAATGGTTTTGGCAGTAAATTTGAAACAAAAACAAAGGGTTTTTTTTTCTATAATTTCCCAAAGTATAAAGACGACCTAATTTATCACTTTCCAGAAAACCCATAAAAAAAATCCTAAAAAATAGCTCCCAAAAAAACAAGGAAAAAAAGAAAAAAAAATAGAGGTAAGAAATTTCTTTTGATTAAATGTATACAGGATGGGGTTCTTACAAGGCCAATATCATAGATTCATAATATTCCTTCTGTTATTAGTCATGTAATTGCCTGCTACGATGAGTGTTTCATTTGAATGTATACAGGGTTGTCTTCAGTCTCTTGAGATGTAACTCAGAACATTTATGGGAAACTCTAGCAACTTGCCTTTTCATTGCTTTGCAATCTCTCGCATCCACTTGACTTTTTCTTTGGATGAAATGCAGCATCCAAGTGACTTCTCCCTCTATAGTTTTATCTTTACCTCGCAGATCAGCAGACCTTTAAATTTCAGGATACTGGTTTTAATATGAATCCACGCCACTTTAGTTTATCCTACTTTGACACTAAGATTTTTTTCTTGTCATGAAGTAACTAATGTCGTATTATTAATGAACTTTTACAGGTACACTGTCGGAAAAATCACGCCAATACATAGACGTGATTCTCGAACATCAGATTTCGGCCCTCGTGCGAGTTTTTGGATGAATTTTCCTAGAGAAGGCTCACAGTTAACTCCTCCTCACCAGTCTGGAGATTTTAAATGGAAGGACTATTGTCCAATGGTTTTCAGGTATGCTTCTAGTTCTGCTTGTGCTATATTTATTTTGTATTCCTTATTTCTATGCTTTGTAATCCAATTGGTTCACTTCTTTTTTCTGGAAAATTATTCTTCATGAGATGAAGATGGATGGTTTTCTTTGTGCTGGGCTCACTGAATAGTAGTTGATAATCTCCTGTAGTGAGTTGGTTTTCCATTTGGTTGCTTCGATTGGATAATATGTGACAGATTGCATTCATTGGAAACTGATATGTTGCTTGTCCATAATAAATCTTTATTTATATGGTATGTAATTAGTTTTGAATAGTTTGGGTTTGAAATGTCTATATGCTTTGAAATAATTGACTAGGCTTTGAAAAATGATCCTTTATATGTTGGGGTTATATGGCCATTTAAAGGCCTTAAGAGAGCATGTATTGAATTTATTCATATATTGATATGATGCCTCCAGTGGGAGTATGGTCCGAATGGACTGTGAGGCATCGCTGATGCTGTGACTCACCTGAGTTTTGACTGGCTAGGCTTGAGATGATGTCTAAAACCCTTAGCCCTGGGCATTTGTGCACTACCTATAAGGGTTTCGATGTGCGCTCATCCCTTGATGTGGTTGGAATTGTCCGGGGTGGTTGGCTAGGTGACTGGGTGTGACCCCTGCGTGGTTGGCTGGAGAGGACCATTACCATCACACAGCATGTACACTAGATAGCCGTTTGGGAAGCGGCCTTTTGAGAGGGGGTGTTTCATGTACATATGCAAAATAGATGTCTCCTTACAGCATTGGGCTGTGTTGGAAGGACCCATGAGGTATTATGCTAGAATGGGACCTGGACTTGTCCTTCGAGAGGGACCTGTAATCCATGATGCTAGGATTGTGTCTCCTTTATTTATTGGCTGATTTTGATAGTCTAAGCATGAACCCCTGAGATTTGCTGTGGGTCATTGAAACTGTTGGGTCAGTTCGAGAAGATGATAGTGAGATGTGGTTTCTTGACGAGATGGAGTTCTCAGTATATTTGTGATATTCTTGACTCTTTGGATCTAGTTCTAATCAAATTCATTTTAATATGTTTAATTATATTGTTTATTTAAGATTATTAAAATGATTTTTTACATCTCTTTGGATTTTTTATTTTAGAGAAAAATGATTTTTAAATAGCTAAAATCAATTTTATGGATTTATTTATTTCAGAGAGAAAAATATTTATTATTTTTAATCTAAATTTTTTTTGAGCATGTGGGACCCATTTGAGCTCTGGTCCCACTATATAAAAGTCCACATGGGGCGTGGGGCCCACATAGGGCTGCACTAGGTGGCACGCCCCACGTCCTTTCCTCATTATGTGGCTTGTCAAGCAAGCCTTCTAGATGGTTTGAAATAATACGAAAGATAATAGGAAAGTGTTAGGAAATAAGGTTGGTTGTTTTAAAAGAGGAAAGTGTAGTGATTGATGAAAATTAAATAAGTTAAATTCTAGTATTTTCTCTATACAAAATATTTGATGGGAATAGAGTTATGGACACTGAGGGATAATGATTTTAGCTCATTCCTTTAATCATGATAGCTGATCTAAGGAATGAAGAGCTAAGATCTCTTCACCCCACTGATCTTCAAGCTCTACGGTCAAGATTAAGTTTCATAATGATGGCAAAACCCTAGACTCCAAAACCGTAGCCTCTTCTCGATAAATATTAATTATGGGCGTGTATTCTCTACACTTGTGAACAAAAGTTGGCATCTCTCTCCCTCCTAGGTAGGTACACTTAAGTCTCTCTCTCTCTCTCTCTCTCTCTCTCTCTTTCTCTCTCTCTTCTTCTCTTTGTTTTAGGGTTTCAAAATATTGTGTGGGATGTGGTGAAACCCTGTGGGGCATGCATTAGCCACTAAGGGGTGGCACTCCCTAGACTAGAGATAGTACATGTGCTTGTGCTTTATGCTTTGGGATTTCTTCCATTCCATGTCATGCTCTCAAGACGTTTTGCCTAGGATTCTTGACCTGTGAGATAAGGTTAAGCCCAAGATCCCGTGTGCCAATTGTGGAGGAGATCCGGTGTGGGGTGTCCGAAGTCCTTGGGGATAACCTGAGGCAATGTATTCAGTATTGTCTTCTTCCATGTTTTCTTGAATTCATTGAAAGTTATATGTAATTTTCAGATTCATCTAATGAATGAAATTTTGTTTGATGGCATGCAAGTGAGAATCCTTGGCATATTTTCTTATTTTCTTGATTCAAGAATTGTATTTGGACACGTGTTAAGTGATCTAGGTGGTAACATAAAAGAAAAGAAAGAAACATTTTAATCGGTATATACTTGCCCTGGTGACATATTATATATTTTAGTGAGTTTTTAATTACATTCACATCCACTTCTTTTCCTTTTCTATATGGCTGCCTATCTCCATGAATGAATATTGTACATGGCTGCATTTGTCTGCATTCGTATGATTGTACCATATATGCACATGCACGAGAAGACATGCATGATGTGTATGCTCATAAGTAGACCTCCTAATTGTATTTTCAGTGTCATTCTAAGTACATACCTCTCTCTTGTGATGTTTCTGCTACTAAATTTCTGGATGAACTTTTATTTGTGCAACACATGCATTACTTAATCTGATTCTAAATTTGTAAGGTTATTAATCAACTATGTCTATGAATATGATATGATTCTCGTAATAGTCATATTTAGAATCATGATACATGCATTGTAGGCCGTACTTGCTTTCTTGTGACTATGCACAAATTCGTGATTGCAGGAATTTGCGTGAGTTATTCAAGATTGATGCTGCAGATTATATGATGTCTATTTGTGGGAGTGCAGCACTTAGAGAGCTGTCTTCACCTGGAAAGAGTGGAAGCATCTTTTTTTTGTCTCAGGATGATCGGTTCATGATAAAAACTTTGCGTAAATCTGAAGTAAAGGTGTTTTGTATTATATCGAGCCTTATCATTTTTATAGATTTCTTTAATATCATGGTTAAAAATAATTCTCTTCTAGATCCATGATTTTTTTTTCTTCGCTACTACTCACTAAGTTCATGAGATGGCTATGATCGCTTTATGTGGCCTTCCCTTAAACATAGGGACGATGTCGATGTGTGTCTCCAACCATTAATCAAAGGTGTATGGTTGCTGGTATCAGGATGCCACCTGTGGATTCTAGATGCATGTCTTAGGTTGGTACCTAGGGTTTTGTGAAGGATTTGTTTATTGTGTGTATAACTAGGCTGGTGCCTAGTGTTGCATCGGAGTTATATCTTAGTGTGTGTATGAATGTGTAGTATTTGAAATGTTTAAAGTCTAGGCATATACTTTAACATGTATTATGTTGCAGTTTTGCCTCGTTTGTTACCTAACATAAAAAATTTATGTTTTCATAAAAAAATATCTTTGGAAATTTGACTGAATTTGAACACTATGAAATGGTCAATTCCTTTCCCTAGGAGCGAGAGTTTACTTCTCTGGAACATCTTGCAATATCCTAGGTCCTAGGTTTATGTGAGGGTGACCTAAAAATTAGAGAATTCTCGGGGAATTTCTTTGGAGGATGGGGAACTACATTCATATGCACCGTTGTGTCAAGTGGGAGGATGTTTGTAATCCATGGTGTCAGGAGCTCAGGGGCATAAGGTGCTTGAGGATAATGGATCAAGCTCTCTGCCCTGCCCAAATGTCATGACCACTTTGGGGAGGAGCAGATGCTCTCTAGTCTGAAATCGTTGAGAGCAACTATGATCATGACAGGAATTGTAATGTTGTTAGACACCTTTCTGCTTACTACATGATGTTTGAGCTGATGTCAAGGTAGCAACAAGGTGCAGGCTAAGCGACATAAGCATAGTAAGTTCTGTTCCCATTTGTGGTATTGGGATGTGGCTTTTTGACTTCTAATTGAGTTTGGCTAGTGGGTTTGTCCCTAAGTGCTGGCAAGGGCCAAGGACATTTTCCCTTTTAAGTAAGACGCATGGATGTGGAGATAAGCGGAGCCCGTTCACTTGCTAGAGTACCTTGAGCAGGTGTTTGTCTCTGGTAAAGGTTTTGGTAAGGGACCATGGTATTTTAGTCCTCTGCAATTTCAAGCTTAATTGTGATAGGATTTTATTCATATGTTCCTCAAGAAGCTCACTTGCCAGCCAAATGAAGAGAAGAGGCCAGAATGTCCGTACAAGTTTTTAAATAACTAAAGTAATATTTCTAAAAAACAATATGCCAGCAATTTTTTATGTGCGGTTTTTATACTTTATAATAGAAAGGCGATATATTGTATGAATATGTATCATACTCTATTAGTTGGTAACATACAAGTAATTATATGCAATAAATATTATATACGGTGAATTTCTTATGAATGTACAATGTTATAAAATATGGATATTCTATATATGGATACGGTTTTGGTGAGTCGGCCGACTCACCTGTTACTGTGTGGTCCCTTGTCTACCAAACATCCACTTATAGGATGGATGTTAAAAAAATGTTACATGCACTAAAAGTTAAAACGAATGGTAAAAAAAGGAATTCAAAAAACAATATTTATATATCTCGAAAAAGAAAAATTCATTTAGATCATTGTCATGGTTGAGATTATCGAACCCGAAAATTTTTGATCGAAAATATATCTTTGAGACATAGAAAATCAGCAAGAGACCTTGACATAAGCAATTTTGGAGAAACCCTAAGGCTTTCTCCCACCTAGGGCTCAAGCCTTAGGCTTCTTTAAAATCTTAAAACTAAAATCAAAATATACATCCTTTAAAATCGAATAGATATTACAAATATACATAATTTTTGCCTCCATCATTCTCCCCTTGTTGGAGAAAACTCGTCCTTGAGCTTTGAATTGTGCCAAGATGAATTCCGCATCAAAAACACCTTCAACCTTCTTTTTCTTTGTTGGGTCAAATATTATTCGTGGTAAAGATAATTCCTCAAGAAACGGATCTTGATATGAATTAGGGCTACAATTTGCTGATTCTGAATCGACTATGCTTCCACTGCACTACGCTAATTCCAATACACTGAATTCTTGAATGCTTTATCTCTTCAATATTAATGAGATCTTCAAAGACCATGATTTGGATCATTCCCCCAATTGCCTTCTCTCCATATTCTTCACCATCTTCCAAAATATCTTCATCATCATCTTGATCCTTGTCATAGATCGAATCTCCTAATAAATCTTGTTGTTCATATGTGTATATATCAAAGATTGGTGGTGAGTCTGAATCTACAATTTGTTGACTTTCCATATAATCGGTGTCAAAATAAAAAAATCTCATACTTCAAATTGAAAATCCTAGAGTAATGTTCTCCACATCTTGATCTTCTGTCACTATACTCATCACTCGACTCCCCGCGTAGAGCGCAAAAGTGAAAAGAATTGTACTCGAGATCCTCTTGGGCTGAAAGATCACCGTCTTGCCCATTATTGAACCTCACGAATTGCTACGCCAGCTGCTGAACTTGTCTTTCAAGTTGCTCAATTGTGTCATCTATGGGATCACAGAACGGATCCACGAAACCCCCCTTCTATGGCCCCCTTTTGCTGCCATGGGTTTGTCAAAATCATAAATCCTAGGCAAGTAAACAGCAAAAAATTGCTTAAATTAGTAAGATCTAGGTTGATTTGGCAAAAATTTAGTCAATATTTGTAAACCCTAGACCCCATTATAACTTTCCCTCTTTGTTGTTGACTTGGGCACCAAAAAGAAGTGGTGCTATAGTAACTCTGTACGTGCTACAGTAGCTTCCGTACTTGCTAAAGTAACTTATGTGTAGATCGCGGGTTATGATACCACTTGATATAGGAAGAGAAGGTGGGAAATTAAATCCACCATTTTCTTGAACATTGAACAAATAAAATCAACAATATTGGAGAAAGAACATGGCTGTAAATCAAGCCAAGAGAAGAAAAACTTTCTTCTTTCATAAAATAAAATTTATTCCAATAACATTGCCTCTCAAAATATGATATCCAACCTTTTATAAGCTAAACATTTAAGACTCAAAAATACCCCTAAAACAATAGTAAAACTCTTAAAATACCCCTGTGAACGGTAACACGTGAATAGTAACTGGTGAACAGTAACTCGTGAACAGTAACTATGAACAATACCATGAATTGTACTTGTGAATAACTCTTCAGCTTATCCATGTCTTTATTTATATTAAAAAATTATTGTTTTGGACAATATTTGTCCATACAATTAACTTTTGACCAAAAGGTCCTAACTAAATATAACTTGAAACTAAATTCTCTAACTTTAATTAAAATATCTAAAAAGTCCTAACTGTTTCAGCAATGAAATAAATACAAGAAACTAGAATAACCCTAGAATTCCTAAAAATAAAAATGCTAAAATTAAATCCTAAAACTAAAATCAAAATATACACCCTTTAAAATTACATAGAAATTAAAAATAAATATAATTTTGGCCTCATTCTATTATCTTCAAATCGTACATAGTATTTTACAATTTCCCTTATACATTACATCTATTTCGAGGTCTTACATCACCCTTAAGTTAGAAAAAATGTACTTTACTTTGAATAATAAACACACTTTTTTCTATATTAATTCATATGATGAAATTGCAACTAATATAGTATTTAAGTTCAAATAACTAAAAATCCACAAATTTGGTTTCTAAGGCAAAAAAATGTCCTCCTAAAATGCCCTATAAACAAAATACCCCAAGTTTCAAATTTTACATCATTACAAAAAGAAAAAATAATCTGATTTAAATTACAAATTTCATTTTTTGCATATTAGTTTACACAATAAAGTTTAAATTTATATCTTGTATTAATAATTTATGTTGCTTGCGAGTGTATGTATATGGATGGATGGAAGGTATGTTGCTTGTGAGTGTGTGTATGGATGGATGGACAGATGGATTGGATGGATGGCTGGGTGGTTGGATGGATGGAAGGTATGTTGCTTGCGAGTGTGTGTATGGATGGATGGCTGAGTGGTTGGATGGATGGATTGCATGGATGGATGAATGGATGGATGGATGGATTGGATGGATGGATGGATGGATGTATGAATGGATAGGATGGATGGATGGATTCGATAGATTAGATGGATTAGATAGATTAGATCAATAGATTATTAGATGGATAGGTGGATTGATGAATAGATAGATAGATTGATAATAGTAGATGGATGGATGGATGGCTGGATAGATCACAGCTAGATTGGTTCATAGTGGGTGGAGAGAGAGAGA
>NW_006496077.1:1667140-1679094 GCF_000471905.2 Amborella trichopoda | reverse complement strand
AGGTAGGAGAGAGAGAGAGAGAGAGAGAGAGAGAGAGATGCAAAAATTGGGAACCAACCAGCTCATTTCTATGATATCAGCTTTGTTTGGAGCACGCAAGTCTATTTGCAAGTATTTTAGACATGAATTTTTATAGGAAGTTACAAAGGCCTCATGCCGCAACAAAATCTAAATCCTTGGGTTGGTGCACTAGGAGTTGAAGAGATAACAGTGCCCTCTGCAGTAAACTTAGTTATTTCGATGGGCTACTTACCTGATAAAAGCAACCACTAGAGCCATCTGGTGCTATGCCAAATCATGGGAAGAGCAAAAACTGTATATACCTTGATTTTATTTCCAGACGGATACTTGGTGAGAAAAGAATCTTGCTCGCCCATTTTGATATTGTGGAATAATGTCAAGTAAGGTTCATATGATTGCATGAGAGCCTCATAATGGCACTTTGCATCACTATTCCCCAAAAGTAGCACACACGTCCAATCCATAAGCTCAGCATAACCATCCAGTTCAAACATTGGATTAGAACATGGTTCTGGTTGATGAGCGTCATGTCCAGTTGCTTGGATACTATCCACAGAAGTCTTGTCTCCCTTTGTTACAAATAAATACGATCAAAGCTCTGCATCCAAAAATGTATATATTGGTCTAATCTTCAGTACCTAAGTTCTTGCTTCCACTTCCCATAAAATGGCATTGACATCAGGCTTGTATGAATAGAGCCATGTGTGACTAATATATGACTTCTTACCCTTTCTTTGAAAGACTGGTAAACATCTCCCACTGCATTGCCTATTCAATTGGCCATAAAGTTATACTTGATATGTCTATTTGGACATAACAAGATTATGATCTTGTCATTTTGATGTGTCTGTTTACATCAGATACATGGATGTGGACACTCAAATGGTACTTGAACTTTGAAGACTATAATTAACTACCATGGGCTTTATTCAATATTTTTCTAGGTCAGGTTTATTGTGCTTAGTGAGTCAGGTCTATTAGTTTCGAAATTATCTTTCATTTGCTGGTAAAGTTCATTTGCATCTGGTCTACCAATGTTAATAGATACCCTACTTTTGTTATACCTTTATCATCGTTATCTGTTTCAGAGTTCTCTCGTGATTGGTGGAAAAGGTACAAAGTTGTGAGACTCTAGAGGACTTATATTTACATCTCTCCTCCAAGGGCTTATCTAGTAGTTGTATTACCATCAATATAATCCAATACTTCAATTATTTCATGTATTACGCATCAGGATCTTCTTCTCAATGCTCTTCTCTATTTCTCTAAGTGTGATTATAGTGCTAAAAAAAAGTTTAATGGATGGTCCCGCTGATATCTTGGTCTTCTTTTTGTTTGGATGGTTATTCCACGCCACATTTTTCAGGTTAGTATCCTTGTTGTTCAATTCGTCGAATCAATTTTTCTATTCTTTTGAAAATTCCTTTGGTGGATTCTCTCGTTCAAAGTGCTGATGAAACATCGACCTGTTCTCCTGATGGCTAGTGTAATTTTCACATTTATATGGGAAAGTTAATTAGAAGAAAAAAAAATCATAAAGGTGGATAGATGTTTTGCATAGAAGTTGTCCTGCCGCATACTAGGTCAAATTTTTAGGTTTCCAGTTTTTCTTCACATTTTGCTTCTATGACTTGCTCTGTTGGGCATGGAGTTCCTTATGGTGTTTATTGAAGAATCGGTAAGGAGTATGCATTTTTGGTCTTGTTAAAGTTATGAGAATCTCCATACTATGTAATAATGCACTGTCACCATCTTGGATTTCATTGTTCATCTAATTTCAGTCTACTTCGTCAATCTTTTCTCTTTTTGAGAAGAAATTTCTTTGGTACTGTTTATGGTTTCTGGTAATGAATTTGCTGTGCTTAAAAGTATAAAAACTGTTTGAGACTTGTCATATTAGGCAATTGTATTCAGCAATCAAAAACTTCATTTCAATATTTAATATGCAGGTTCTCTTGCGGATGCTTCCAAACTATTATCATCATGTCCAAACCTATGAAAACACCCTTATAACAAAATTTTTTGGGCTTCATAGGATAAAGCCTTCAAGTGGACAAAAGGTAATAGGCATGAGTGTGATTACTATTCTAATTCTTCAAGCTGTTGTTTATATGTGTTTGATAGCAAGGAATTTTCCCTTAATAAACGTGTTACAATTATGTGCTGCATTCCATGATAATTGTATAAAGATTTTTTGATTCTGCAGTTCAGATTTGTGGTAATGGGTAATATGTTTTGCACGGAGTTGCGGATACACCGGAGGTTTGATTTGAAAGGTTCATCGCAGGGGCGTTCAGTTGACAAGGTTGAAATTGATGAAAATACAACTCTAAAGGATTTGGATTTAAACTATCTCTTTTATTTAGAACCTTCATGGCGGGATTCTCTCTTGAAGTAAGCTTGCCTCTATGTCCTTGTTCTGTGTTCTCATATCTGTACTGTTATGACAGAGATATTAGGCTTTTGATATCTATCGACAATACTCTGTTAAATATAGTTGTGTTGTATAGTGTTGTTCTAGCTGCATGTGCAGAGAGTCTTGCATGTTATTACGACATTCTTCTTTAAAAAGTTCTTCCATTCCTAGTGGAATAATACCCCTAAAGTGTGATGCATGATGCACTCACTCTAGCGACCCTTGGTGCGAGACCTTTAGCAGGATGGTGCAGACGGATGGCCAACTCAGTTAGAGGCTTGGTTGGTTTGTCTGTGGAAAGCTCAACCTGGTGGAACATGGGCATGGAGCTTATGTAAGAGATGATCTGACCATATCTTGCTGGTAGTGTGTTGTCCATAAAAGTCAAGTATGGGTGCTTGAATGGCATGGGCCAAGTGAGAGAGGTTGTGTGCACATGTAATGGATTGGGTTTATAATGAGCAGTTGTTATGGATGAATTTCTTCAATTCTTATCGGGGACTTTTTTTTTTTTTGGTAATAGTACCCCTAAAGTATGATGCATGATGCATGCACATGGGGCTGGCGGCTAGAGACCCTTGGTGTGTTACCTTAGGCAAGATGATACTTACATGGGTGTAGGGTCTGATGTGATGGTATGAAAGGTTCCATTGCGAAGAGAGGTGTAGGGGGACAAACGAGAAAGGTGGGATGAAAGGTTCCATTGGAGTGGTAGAGGGAGGTGAAACATGGTGGATCGGAGTGGTGTAAGCAGAGGGAATGAGTGAAGGAGCCTTGTGAGCCCAAAGCTATCAGGGGGAGGGGGTAAATATGTTCATCTTGCGGCAGATTTGTTTTTTTGGTCGTTTGGTTTTTTTTTTTTGGGGGGGGAGGGGAAGGGGGGGGGGGGGGGGGGGGGGTTTATTCGTGAAGGGTCTTGAGAAGTGGCAGGGTGGAGTTCAAAGCAGTGAGTGCCAGATGGGTGTGACATTTCGAGTTATTTCAATGGGGTTGCTGAAGTGGGCTTTAGCTCTAATGTGGTGGTGGATCCTTTGGTGATGGTTTGAGGGGTGTCCAACGTGGTTAGCTGAGTCACCTAGATGAGGCTTGTAAGAGACATGCTAGCTTGCTTGTGGGTTGGGGTATTTAATGCCTCAACTGCATCATGTGTCGAAGGGAGGACAATTTTGCCTGGTAAGGCAGGGGTACTGACCTTTTTCTAATGAGGTCTTAGTGTTTGCCATGTACATCACATCAGCATCTCTAATGAAGAATTTAAGGGTACTTCGGTTGGTGTGGAGGTACTTGTGGCAGTGAGTCATACATGTAATGCATTGCCTGGTTTGTCGCATTTAATGAAGATCCAGAATGGGCGGCTGTTGAACAATTGTGCAAAATGGAGCGGTGTGGCAATATGGTGGGCACATATTTCTGCATAGGTAAGGGCTATGGAATGGATGACTGAGATGTAGTTCGAGGTGTGGCTACTGTGGGGGACTGGCTGCTAGGAGTTGGGTGTAGATTGAGAATTTGGAGGGAGTTTTGTGGCAGGTGAGGTGGCATGAGGTTGGTGGTTTGGGTGACGTGGACGATGAGCTGTTCGTGAAAGGGTCTCGAGAAGTGACCTGGCAGAGTTTGAGGTAGATGAGTGCCAGCTGGGTATGACGGTTCGAGTGATGTCAACTTTGTTGCTGTTGTGGGCGTTAGGTCATGGGATGGTGGATTGAGGGGTGTCTGAGATGGTTAGCTGAGTCACCTAGGTTGGCTGAGTAGTGTCCTTGCTGTGGATTGGGGCATTTAATGCCTGGGATGCATTAGGCATTGAAAGGGGGGACAGCTTTGCCATGAGATAGTGACAATGACCTCTTTTAATGGGGTCTCAATTTTTGCCATGCACATTAGCACCTCTGACAAAGAACTTAATGGTGCACCGGTTGATGTGGATTTTGTTTTTCTTTGTGAAAACTGGTTGATTGTGGCAGTTGAGTCAACCACATAAGGCAACGCCTGGTTTGTCCCATTTAATGAATATCCAAATGGTCGGCTAGTGACTGTGTGAAATGGAGTGGCGTGGCAATGTGTTGGGTGCAGATTTCTACACATATATGGGCACTGGCTTTGGATAGTGATGAGTACCTTGAGCCACAGATGACAAGGTATATGGATAATGGAATGTGATTAGGGTGAGAGGATTAACCAATCCTAGTGGGAGTAATCCAAATGATTTTCAATCTATTTTCAGGAACTAACCACATTTGTGACTGATCGCTTTGAAGTGTCTCGATTCCAGGCGTGAGTGGGTATGCCATTTGCTTGGATCCGAAACCTGTTCTTTTTGGTAGGGGACAGCTTTGGGGACTAGGTTTGGGGATGATGTCTTCGCCCTTTCAAGTTGAGTTTCTTGTTGGCTAGGGCCTTTGCAGTTAGTACTTGTTGCGAGGGGAATGAGAAGGGGTATAACCCAGCCTGAGACAGCCCTGCGGTTTATCTGGGAAGAAGCGCTTGTTGCACTTAACCATTTTTTAATGCTTTTGGTTCTGTCTCAATGGCTTAAAGGTGGCGACTATTGAATTTTGAGGAAGCGTAATTTTTTCCTCAATGAAGAAACCCTCAATATGGAAGAAGATATAACCTGGTGGGATGCGGGGTTGGGTTTCGGGACGTGGGTTTTTTTTTGTTTTTTTTTTAATTTCTAATTTTTTTCAATTTATTTATTTATTTTTTTGGGCAGGGGGTTTGGTAATGGTCGATATTTGGGATTTTGAGTGCGTGATCTCATTATTTGGTCGAGCATTAATAAGAATTTCACTGTATAGTGAGGAAGGCTTAATTAGGTGAGTGTGGTTGTGGTTAAGTGGTGGAAGAAAAATCTGGTTGGGTTCTAGTTTGCATGTCTTGTTGTGGCTGTAATTAATGCCATAAAAGGAACATTTGGTGGATGAGGGGCATACTCACCCTCTCTATGAGGAGAGGGGGCTTTGTGGATGCTGGAAGAGTTGACCTCAGGAAGGTTGAGGGTTGGTTGCAGAGGAGGATGGAGGAGGAAATTTGTAGGGAACAAAAGAGAAGGCCTAGACCAAGATTTTCTCAAGATCATTCCAACGCTAGAATGTAGTTCCCATACTTCAGACAACACTCAGTTCAGGGTTTTTGACGCTCATATCCATGTCAAACCCTATGACATATGCCCATGTCTTTGTTTCTTCTGCAATATTCATACATTCATCGGTATGATCTATTCATAACCTCATTTGTAAAATTACATTACATATGTTAAGGGACCAAAATGCTGGACTGTGCAGCTGTGTTAGAAAAGCTAAATTACTTACATACACTCTTCACTTCAGAATATACCAAACACCCACCACACATTTAACATGAGGACTTGAGACACTGCAATTATTCGTTCTTTTTTCTTTGATGGGATTTTCATGCATGTGCACATGTAAAATTGTCTAATGTAATTGTGCTCTTCAATTATATTGTGCCACATACATGATCATATTGACATAATGATTATTCTTTATCCTTCTGTATTTTAAGTAGTTGTGATCATTGTACTTAATTTTTTCGAATATTTGTGTCCATTCATGTATCCATTAGAATGTTTATGTGGATTCTTCTTGAAACTTTTAAAACTGCGTAGTTGTTCTTATTTTATAGTTTTGGATTTGTACTTTTCTTAATGTTGTACTTCACTTGTTTATGCAGGCAAATAGAGATTGATAGCCAGTTCTTACAGACACAAGGGATAATGGATTATAGCCTCTTGTTGGGTGTGCATTATAGAGCTCCCCAATATTTAGATTCATTAACAACAGATTCTCATATTTCAACATCTGAAGATTTTGCAATGCTTGCTGAAGAAGGCAAGTATTATTTCTTTTAAATGATTCTAGATATTTTCTAATGGATAGTTCCATGAGTTTCGTTTTTAGTTATTGTGGTCATACGTATGGATCCTAGATTAAAAGAGATGGAAGGGATATGTCTTTTATACGTTGCAAGTCACTTATTTGATTGGAAATTTGAACTTCAAAAGATTTTATCTTATCAAAATTTAGCATCTTGTTGGGTGTGCATCATCGAGCCTCCCAATATTTAGATTCATTAACAACATATTCTCATATTTTAATATCTGAAGGTTTCAGAAGCTTGCTGAAGAAGGAAAGTATTCTTTCTTTTAATTGTTTCATGATGCTTCTAATGGATAGTTAGTTCCATCATCATTATCATCATCTGACCCTTATTTCAACTCGAATCTTGTATGCTATTCTGCTTTAGTACGGGCCATACCTTTAGTCAGACCATAAGTTACTATAGCTCTTCTCACTGCTTTCATCTATGTTCTTTGTGGCCTTCCCCTTGCCCTATTAGAGCCTTCCATTTGAACCAAAATCGCCCCTCTTAACTAGTGCTTTTCTAGGTCAACACTACACATGGTCGAACCACCGAAGTCTACTTTCCCTTGTCTGAAGCCACCTCTAAGTTTGCTTGGATGTATTAATTCTAAATTCTATCCTTTCTTATCATGTCACTCATCCATCTCAACTCGGTTACACTCATTCTATGGATACACTCATTCTATGGACATGTTCTTTCTTGATCTCCCAAGATTCCTTCCTATAAAGCATGGTTAGTCTTAAAGCCATCCTATAAAACTTCCCCTTCGATTTCATTGGTATGCAACGATCACATAAGGTTCTAGAAGCACATCTCCACTTCGTCCACCCAGCTAAAATTTTATGGGAGACATCTTCCTCAATCTCTCTATTCTCATGGACTATCGATCCAAGATATTGAAAATAGTCTCTTTTAGGTAATTTTTGGCCGTCATTCTTTACTACTTCCTCTTTTCTACTCCTATTATAATTAAACTTGCATTACATATATTTAGCCTTAGTCCGGCTTGTTTTAAAACTTTTAGATTCTAGAGCATCCCTCTAAAGTTGACTTTGCATTATTGTTGTCTCTAGTTTCATCAATCAAAGCTATGTCATTTATAAATAACATACACCATGGTGCCTTATCTTGTAGATGCCTAGTTAACTCGTCGATAACCAAAATAGAGAGATATGGGCTCAATGCTAACCGTTGGTGTAGGCCTGCTATCATTGAAAACTTATTTGTCTCTCCACTAGTTGTCTTCACACTAGTTAGTGTCTTCTCATACATATCTCTCACCATGTCAATGTCCTCTAGACACTCATTTCTTTTTCAACACCAACTAAATTAACTCTCTAGGGACCCTTTCGTATGCTTTCTCTGAATCAACAATGACCATGTGAAGATCTTTTCTCCTCCCTGAACTTCTCAATCAATTACCTAATTAAGAAAATAGTCTCAATTGTTGACCTCCCTGGCATAAAACCGAACTGATTTTCTGATACACTTGTTTCATATTATAGTCATTGCTCAATCACTCTCTCCTGTAATTTCATAGTATGACTCATAATTTTGGTCCCTCAATAGTTTGTATATTTCTGGATGTTCCTTTTGTTCATGTAAATGCGTACCACAATACTTTTTCACAATTCATTTGGTATGTTTCTTTTGCCCTTTCACTATTTCTTATTAATCTAAAAGTGGTGTGAGAGGTGCGTGAGACCAAATTGGCACTCTCACATTACTCTCCCTTCCTCCTCCATCTTTTCATCTCTCTCCCTTCTCTGACATATTATCAGAGCAGTGATCCTTTTCTTCCCTCTTGTTTTTTCTTTTCTATGCTAAAATATTCTTCCCATTTAATCTTCTCCATCTTTATTTTCTTCTCTACCTTAACAGCAACATATTTCTTCTCTTTCAATCTTCTCCCTTTTGATGTTATTCTCTAGCCTAACAAAAAATGGGGGGTTACTTCCTAGAGTTGTTCGATCTGATTTCCTAAAGAACTTTTTTTTTTTTTTTTTTGTGCCCAGAAACCCTGTTGGGTCTGCATTTAATGTGGTGATGCTGCTGTTCGTGTTATTCTTCTTTGAAAATTGATATCAATAGAAGAATCGTTACCTACTTTCGAGGTTTGTGGGCAACTGTGATTGATTTGCCAAAATTTTCTCTCAAAATCCTAAGTTATTCTTGTATATAGGTGCTGCCCCAGTCTAATCAAAGAGTGATAGCATGTTGATTCTCAGATTTGGATAACATGGTATTGCCCTATTGCCTATTAGTTCGCTCAAGTGTGAGAAAGTTGGTATTCTCAGATTTGAATGGCAAGTATTTCTTTCTCTTTTTTTTTTTTGGGAAAAAACTGTTTCTGGCATTCTACTAGGCTTGGTGTGGGTGATTGTATTCAAATGAACTTAGTTGGCCCATTTATCTTTTATTTACTATGCTCATGGCTAATATAATTAAAACCGGAACCTTCAGTCTTCCTGAACATGTGGGGATACAAATTACTTAAATAAAATTAAATGAGTTATCGGATAGTGTTAGGGGAAATTGAATACTTAGTGAGTTTGATAGTAGATATGAAGAGTGGATGAGAGAGAATTACATAATCATGACTTGGCTGTAGAGTGTGGAGCCTCAAATAAGTGCATATGTGATGTTTCTTGAGACTGCTAAAGAAATTTGAGACACTCTGAAAGAAACATATTCATCATATAAGAACACCTCTTGGGTATATGTACTATTTGAGAAGATGTTCCAATTGCAACAAGGTAATTGTGAGTGTATATATAGTGCCCTTAGAGGTATGTGGGAAGAGTTGAATTTCTATTAGCCTATATATGGTGATGCAGAATTATGGAGGAAGCAATGTGAAGGATCCAGAGTTGCCAAATTTTTATTGGGTCATAATCCTGAGTATTATCCTATTGTGGATAGATTTTGGCAAAGGAGTAAGTTGCCATCTCTTGATAATGTGTATGTGTGCATTCAACATGTTATCTCCCTCTCCTGCACCTTCGGACTTGAGTGTTAGTGATGGGTTAGCATGGAACCCATTTGTGGGGACAGGTGATGGAGTCAGAGGTATGGGACGTGATCATGACTTAGGAAGGGGCTGTGGTAGAGGTGATGAATGCAAGGGTTGTGGAACTTGAAAGTGTATGTATTGTGGGCGTACAGGTCATACAATTGATAAGTGTTGAGATAAGATTGGTAAGCTTGCTTGGGCAAATCAGGTTAGGTTACTTACACATTTGACAATGATGGTGTTTATCTGAATGGGCCTAGTAATCATCACCTATAATCAAATTCTGTTGTTGACTCTATTGTGCTTACAAGAGAAGAATATAATGAACTTGTTAGACAAGTACAACAGCCTAGTGTCCATCCTTCTACTTCCATTGCCACCCTTGCTAACTCTTTACTTTATGCTGCTTAGCATCTCAGAATCCTACTCCCCTGGTCGTTCTCTCAGGAGACTTAGGAGCTTTTGACCACAAGACTAGTGAGTCTTCTATTTTCGTGTCTCTAGATAAGTTGGCTCCTAATTCCTTTGTTACTTTAGCTGATGGATCATTGTTTAGTGTGTCTAGATAGGGTACAATCACGTGTACTTCTTTCCTTTCTCTGTCCCCTATGCTATATGTTCCAAAGTTTCCTTTTGGTTTGTTGTTTGTGAGCAAATTAACTAAATCTCTTCACTGCTCTGTAACATTTTACCCCTCCTCTTGTGTCTTTCAGGATTTGAGGACGAGTACGACTATTGGTGATGGGTATGAGTCAGGTGGTTTATACTATTTCGATGATAATCTTATTGGTGTTGCTCTTTACTCTGCTGCTTCTCCCTTTTTATGGCATTGTCGGTTGGGCCATCATTCTCTCAATAACTTGAAGTTGTTCATCCCTTCTTTAGGGCTAGTGTCTACCTCAGAATGTGAGGCTTGTCAGTAAAGCAAGCATCATAAGGTGGAATTTCATTCTAGAACTGATAAACGGAGACTTACTCCATTTACAGTTGTAAATTTTGATCTTTGGTCTCATGCTAGAGTACAAAGTTTGTCTAGCCATAAATATTTTGTTAATTTTCATGGATGATCATACATGAATGTCATGGTTATATTTAATAAAAAGAAGATTTGAAATTGTCTCTATTTTAAATTGTTTCACAAAGGAATCCAAACTCAATTCAACAAGAATTTGTGTGTATTATGTTCTGATAATGCTAAAGAGTATTTTTTCCATATATTTTAAAATTATTTTGCTCAAAATGGAATTTTACATCAAACTTCTTGTGCGCATACTCTTCAACAGAATGGGGTTGCTAAAAGGAAAAAATCAAGATTTACTTGAAGTAACCTGCATTTTGCTGATTAGTATGTGTGCTCCGAAAGCTTATTGGAGAGATGTCTTGCGGACCTCATGCTATTTAATTTATCGTATGCCCTCTTCGATTTTGAATGGAAAAACATCACACTTTGTTCTCCCTTGATACTCCATTATTTGTTGTTCCTCCACAAGTGTTTGGGTGTGTTTTCATTGTTCATATGTTGGGTGCCGCTAATGATAAGTTAGATCCTTGAGTTGTCAAGTGTATTTTTCTAGGGTATTCATGCTTTTCATAAAGGTTATAAATGCTATCCTGCTGGTTTACAAAAAAAACTTATTTGTGCTGATGGTACCTTTTTAAAAAATACTCCTATATTTTAGAAGAGGTCGCATGGTTGATGAGGATTCCTTTTATCCTACTCCATAAGAAGTTCACAGTCCTCATCTTCTATAGTTCCTCTTCCTATTCCTGTTGATACTTCTTTGCTTCAGTTGCTTGTACCAACTAAATCTATTGCTTCTATGCATTATAATGTCCCTCAAGGGTAGCCCATAAGCATTCACATGGGAAGGAAAGTGTAGGATGGACACCTTCCACCAACGCAACCATCCACTCAATCATCATCTTCTCCTGCAGATCTAATTCCTACTTTTGACTCACATTCGGTTCTAGTGACGATAATACATTTTTTGCCACATGTAAAGGCGTGAGGTCTTCTACTGTGGTCTGGATGAATATTGTGATGTACCTAGGCTTGGAATGTATGATCTGTTCTTGCTTTTGAGATGAATGCAATCTGAAAAAGGAAAAATAGAAATTTATGTCATGATAGTTACTGACATGATAGTTGAGGTTTTAGTATTTTCTCCATGTACAAGGACCTAAGTTTCCCAAATAAAATCTCATTTCTTATTAGGATATCAACCAATATCTCTATCAAGTTAGAGTGGGCAGTTACTAACATCATAATTGAGGATTTAAGTAGGTATAAGTTTATATAAGGTTGCAACCTTAAAATGTAGAATTACATATGCACCTAAAAAGTCCATCGGAGAATGTTGTTTGAACGATGATAAATCTTCTAATAGATCATCTCAACATCGAGATATATGAATATGAAAAAAAAAAAAGATTTTGAGCCCCAAAAATAGTGTATCTTGCAACACATTATCTAGAGTGTCCATTTTCAAGATTTCCATATGTTTATTGATCTACTTGATGTTAACCATTTTTGGAGTTTAAAATTTTATAATTAGATATGAAAATAAATTTTCAGATAATCCTAAAAAAAAATTTCATCAAAATTGTATGTTATAATAAACA
>NW_006496077.1:1584083-1667070 GCF_000471905.2 Amborella trichopoda | reverse complement strand
ATATAATTCTCCATGTCCAAGGATTCAGTTACCCAAATAAAATCTTGTACAAGAAATGTATTAGTTATTCTAGCCACTAGTGCAAAATGCTTGGCACCATTGTAGTGATTGTCTTGAAAATATTTTTGGTTTCTTATGAATTAGTCAGTTTCAAAGATCCGTTGCGCTTTATATAATATTCAGCAAAAGGGTGGGGACAAAAAACGTTACATCATTGTTATTTTCTTATTTCTTTGGAAAACAGTTTGTATTTCAATTGGTTTATAAGCATCAGTTGCTTCTTTTGTGGACTTCTTTTGCGGTGCATGCAAGGGTCACAAAATAGAAGGCTTGGTAACATGTGAGAGCGGTGTATTGTCCATGATGTTGAGACAACACATGGGAACCTAACTATATGGTGATTAGAACTGATAGCCTTTGATAGTAGCTCTACCCTAATGATAAGGTTTGAAAGAAAACAGAGCACATGGATGTATTAGATGGAGAGAATGACAAACCATGTACGGAGGAAATCACTCAAGAAACTCATTGTAAAGCATAAATCAAGCTAGAGTGTGGATGTTGTTAAAAGGTTATCAAAATGATGATGAAGAGTGAGACATGCTAATGGAGAGATTTGGTTTTCCTACAACATTGTTATATGTGGACCCGTGTATGCGTGTGTGTGCACACACATACACTTATTACAGTTTGTGTGTATATATATAAGTGTAGGTGTATATACCTATATATATCATATATTACGGTGTATATGAGTAATTTACTCTTACAATCTTCATGTCCATGAGATATTATAGTGACAACCATGGATAGCAAACGTAAGAACAACAAATCTTACAACTATGCCCACATACAATACAGATGCAAAGCACCATATCGTACCATGGTCATCTTGGCTTTATGAAGCCAATGCCGTATCCATGTGTATGCCTTGGTGAAGATATCTGTGATTTAATTTTCAATGCCACTGAATCTCTCCTCAATTTTTCAAATGCAATGCTGATCAATCTTGATGTGCTTTGCCTTTCCATGATATACTGGTTTGGGAGAAATCGATATGGCACTGTGGTTATCATAATAGAGCATCAATCTAGAGATATTCTGACCGAGGGCTGTCAGTAGATGTCAAATTCGAGAAACTTCAGCAGTAACTACTGCCACCTGTATTCCACCTTCGTGCTCAACCTAGGTGCCATGGTTCTTTGTTTTCTGCTACTCCAAAGAAGCCAATTTCCATCCCAAAAACAGCCAATTACCAGATATGAAATGGAAAATATCTGAATCTCGAATAAGAAAAAACAGTGAGAGGATTAGAAGTATAAATGGCAAATATTTGAATCGTGAATAGGAAAAAACAGTGAGATGATTAGAGGAAGTCTTTCCTCCAGTATACTACATGCAATCACTAATCATTGCCTTAATATATTGAAGTGTGTTTTACTGCCTCGCATGAATTGGAAGGCCTACTTCATTATGAAAACAATGTTAGTGTTAGAAGTGAGAGAGAGGTATTGTGCATGGTGAAGAGGAGAATGCGAGGGAGAGCAGGAAAGGCCAACAAAATTAGAGATGTTTCTTCATTGCATTCTTTTAAATACAGCATTAGAACATATTTACCATGGGTTAGCCTTATGGTAAGCAATATTATATAACTGCCCTATAACATATTCACTAATGGTTACCCATATGTTGCACTATATTACATAGACCCTTCTATATTTTCCTTTACAATCTGTTTGCATGAATAATAGGACTGGAGGACGTTGTTGATACTCCAGTATTGTTGCGATCAGAAATAGGTTCTACCCTCTTTAGCTAAGTCTCTGATGAATTGGCGCTGAGAGTCATGACGGGTTCACAATCCTTGATTCCACTGCAAGAAGTCTAAAGCGTACCCATGCTGGGAAAGTATAAGTTTATCTACAGTTTGATCCCTGCAAGGCAATAACTATGGACTCCTTCAAAGAAGAATCGATTTGCTCGCTTCAAAGTAGAACCATCTGCAAAAATTTATGCCTTAAGGTGTCGTCAACACAAACATAACAATTGCAAGTCTGGATGTTGTCCATAGAGAACGTCATGGAAGTGATTGTTCACCAAGCACCTTTAGTGGCAGCCAATTTATAAGAAACACAACTATATGAAATGTCTCACGCCAAAGGTTAATAGAGACCTAACTCATGCATCTCAGCAAGTGCAGTTTCTGCTAGGTGGTGATGCTTGCATTGCAGGATGTACCCGTTTGTTCGAGCATGTGTGGGCAAGACTTTTGATGATTTATTCTATTATCCACGTACTCTTTGGATGTGAACTCATCCCCATCTTTACTTCGAAAATTAATGATTTTATGGGATAATTAGTTTTTAACTTGGACAATCGAACTATAGACACCAAGACCAAGGAGGGCCTCAAGAAGAGGGTTTGGCTTCCTTCAAGTAGTGGAGGTTCTCGCATTGCTCCTCCTTCCATGAACATCTCCTTTATGGGTAAATTCTTCACATACAAAAGGAGGGAATGAATACGATGTGGGAATTTGAAGCATCAACTAAGAAATATACACAAGGTTATGCTTACTGTGGGGACTGAAACGAGTATTTGGGAGAGGGAATGTTAAGTGTATGAAATAGAGGCTTTTCCAATGTGCGTGATGGGGGAGTATTCCTATACTAGTAGCAATGGGGTTGGGATCGTGGTGGTAGCACCACTTGTGCCCCAGCTAAGGTCTAGGCTTCCATTCTCTCCTAACGCATTCAAAAACCACTAACGATTTGGAAAAATGGGTGGGGGCTCTTCTTCCCCACTGAATTACCCAAAAAAAAGAAGCAATGGTTCCTCTACCATGATAATGAATAAGCTTTGAGGACTTACCCACATCTACACACATGGCTAACTTCTCTAGAGTCAAGAATCCACAACCATAATTCGACTAGTTGATACTCAAATTGGAGAAGCATGATTAAGGGCAGCATTTTGGTTTGTGGAATGCGATGAGTTTGCTGAGGACTGAAGGGTCGGGTCGCAAATTGGTGTTAGGCATGTTGAAGGTGAAATTCATCCTGTGCAAACAGAAGCAATTGGCTGCTTTGTAATTTCCTTTCCTTTAGGGCATATTTGATTTGTGAAAGACTTGGTTTTTGAAACGACATCTTTCAGTACTATAGCACTTCCCTATTTGATAACGGGGAAGTTTTACAGTAAAGTGGATACTACCATATCCACTTGCCATATATTTAAAGCTAAAAAGTGGATATCGCTAGTTCCATGGGGGGACCATGGAACTTAGGGTATCCACTTCCCTGGAAGGCGAGGTTTCCAAAACCTTTCAACAGTCTTTTTCAAAAACTGATGGGAATCAATCAATTTCTATCGTTTCCCTAAAAAACCTGAAGCAAGAGCTAACTAAGCCAAGAAGAAAACCTCAAGAAAGAAGAGCTCGATTTGCAGTCCCCCGCCTTACCACTCGACCATGCCGTCGAACGGATATGGAAACCAACGGAAACACTTTTTTCGGGGGGGTTACTAAATGATTTGTTATTTTATTTCTTCAAGGCGATGACACCTCTGGTCGGTCTCGTTCTCGAGAATTCATTTGGAAATCTTTTTAGGGTTTAGGGTTTAGGTTTCACCTGTAAAACATAAACATTCCTTTGTGATCCACTTTTAAAAGTCTTCTTAATGCGACGGATGCTTGTTGACTCTTTTTGTGAGTACACTGGTTGTGGTTTCGAGCTGCTATTCCGCCATGAATTGTTGTATTTTGGACGGCCCGCCCATAGCTCTTGCAAATCTTTGTTGATAGCAAAGAGTAAATCGTCTGCATATCGAGCGTAGCAGATGTTGTTACTAAATTCACAATGGATTCGAATATCGAACTGATGTAGAAAGACATTAATCAGTATGGATGAGAGAGACCTGTGGAATTCCTTTCTCTACAACAACATAGCTCTTTCCTTATCCTTGATGTTAGTGATCAGAAAAGAATGAATTAGATGAATGAATCGGGGATCTTCAATGTCTTGTTTTAGTGCTTGAATCAGTCTTTGATGATTGATACCTGAAGTAGGAACTGCTCGTCAGGAGCAGAGGGGGTTCGATTCCTGTTATATGCGATGTGGCGAAAAAGACCGATTCAACATGTCTGCATTAAGATTTAAAACTTGTCATCCACAGCCAATGTTCGGGATAGAGAACTTACAATAATACAACGCCGCATTCTTTGAAGATTGAGGAACAATTAGAGATCTATTAAGCTCCTTTCGTCGAGTGCCCCTCCCGGTTCACTTGGCAGTTGGCCTACCAAGCACTTGCCCGCAGCTCCTGCCGACCGCTTTGCGAGTGGAGCGCTCATTATCTTGACTTTTCTCGCTGTTGTGGTGGGGCCTCCTCCCATTGCTCTAGCCATAAGCTATGGTAGCTCTAGGTCGCACCCACTGGGGCCCGCCCTGCAAGGCCAGAGTGGGCTCAGCGGTCATCAGCAACCCAACTGAAGCACCCAACTCTTCGATTTGGGCCTAAAAGACAAAGACCACATTGGAGATGTCCTTGGCCTTCTAGGTTCTCAACCTGGAATGAACAACTTCTTCCCACAATGCTTCCAATCTCGCAAGTCACAACTCCAGGGAAGAGGCCTTGCCACACGTGGTTCTTGTCGCGACTAGGTTCTGTCATATTTGCAACCGAGTTCCACCTCTGCTCAGCGCGACTAGGTTCTGTCATATTTGCAACCGAGTTCCACCTCTGCTCAGCAGCTCTGTTCCAGGATTTCGTCTGCCCTGGAACTTTACCTGAGCAATAAGAAAATGGGGCAAATCCTATGGATATTTTGTTTCTTGACCCACTAACATTCCACCCCATAAAGCATAGCTGGTCTTATAGCGGTCCTATAGAACTCCCCTTTCAATTTCACTGGTATGTGACAATCATATCCACTTTGTCAATTAACTCTAATTCTATGCGCGACATCTCCTCAATCTCTCCATTCTCTTGGATTATCGACCCAAGATATTGAAAATAGTCTCTTTTAAGGTATTTCTTGGCAATCAATCTTAACTACTTTGTCATTTCTACTCTTGTTATTATTAAATTTGCAATTGTTTTAGTCCGGCTGATCTTAAAATCTTTAGATTTTAGTGCATTCCTCCAAAGTTCTAACTTTGCGTTGAAGGCACCTCGTCTAGTCTCATCCATCAAAACTCAAGTTCTTTGCAAAAATATACACTACGGTACCTCATTCTGTAGATGCCTTGTTAACTCGTCCGTAACCAAAACAAAGAGGTATGGGCTCCACACTGAACCTTGATGTAGGCCTACTGTTACTAAAAACCCAGTTGTCTCTCCACTAGTTGTCATCATACTGGTTGGTGCTCTTTCATACAGATCTCTCACTATGTCTATATATCCTCTAGAGACTTCTTTCTTTTCCAACACCCACCAAATTAACTCTCTAGGTACCCTATCATATAATTTCTCTAAATCGGTAAAGATCATGTGGACGTCTCTTCCTTTTTCCTACACTACTTAATTAGTTGCTTAAGTAGGAGATGGATGAAAATGAAGAAATAAAACTCTTCAGGCTTTTTTAGGCAAGGGAGAAAGAAATATATAGGGTTGAGCAACTTTGCTAACCAGGAAATTTTTTATTTTTATTTTTTGGATGCGCTTGAGGAGCAATAGAGAGAGGTTTTGACTCAGTTTTGAATGGGGATCATGTGGAGAGAGAAGGATTTGGCTAGGGTTTCAAAAAGTGATCTTGTGAAGAGAGATAGAGAGATTTCAGCTAGGATTTTGAATAGAGTTTTCAATTAGAGATGAAATCTGATTTTAGTGTGAAGGAGAGAAAAATGGTGGTCAAAAGAGATTTTATGGGTTCTTACCGTAGGAATGGATCAACGAGATCTAGATCCTATGTTTTGAGACCATGTGAAAATGTTGTCAAAATGTAGAAGATGAAGAGTGAATCCTGGGGAATATGCATGTCATTGGGTGTTGCATGCAGGTGCAAATTTGTGCTTGCTTGTGTTAGGGTTAAGGGTAATTTACTCTTATCTCCTTCATATACATGGGATACTACAATGAGTACATTACATAAATAAATAGGCATAGGAACTTCAAATATTACCACTATGCCCATTACAATACACATACAAAGTGTAATATTTGTATTAGATGTATTAGATGAGGGAGAATGCAAGAACATGTGAATTAGAAATCTCTCGAGCAACTACATATGGATGTATCAGTCTATCAGATGAAGAGTGAATAGCAAAACATGTATAGTGGAAATCACTCAAGCAATAGAGGATTTTGTTGTTAATCTTTGGACTGGCATAAGAGCTAACAACGTGCCTAATCCTTGTCATTTATTAAATTAAGGGATGTCTAAAAACTGGCTTCCCTATCCATTTATTAAAATATGGGGATTGGGCTGTGGGAGGTGAGCCACCCCCCTTTCTCTTAGGATATGACCAGTTATTAGGTGAAACTTGAAATTTGTCAGTCCATATGTAACTCAAACATGTGCATTCATAGTTCTTGGCACATGTTGACATGAAAGAAACACAACATACATCCAACACTTAACCTAGACAATTCTGCTTTGTTGTTTTTTTTTCTTTAATTACTTAATGTCACTTAAAATCCCACCTCCTCCGTCCTTTAAGTGATGTGCGGAGGTTCTATGTTTGAGAGGACAATCTTGGCATCCATGTTTCTAACATGTTTATCTGTATTGAATGCAAGCATATATTTGTATATTTGTAACATAAGTGGCCCACATCGATTTGGACAGCATCCCCTATCCACATATTTTAGTATGGGCACTGGTGGATGTTGTTAGGCTCTCTATTTTATATCCATCGGACAGATTGGATTCCGTCTCCATAAAAAGGGAGTTCCATTACAAATTGGGCCCCTTCTTGCAAATGTTCTTCAGCTATAAAGAGGATGTACCTTTTAGTTTATTCTTATTGTTATAATTATTTTTGAAACAGTTAAGTGTGATGTACCTACTTTGGCAATTTTTCTTGTACTACTATCTAATTGGTATGATGGGTGATTTTTTACTAGTAGTCTAAAAGTTTGGAGCCAGGTAGAATGGTTTGGAACTAGTTTTAGCCATGCACTTTGAGGCATTCTACCTTAAGGAGCATACAATATAAGCCTTGAATGTGCTCTTGTGTGATGCACAACCTCCTCCTGAGTGGGGGGTATGGTTGTACTTCTTTGTAGGCTTTGTTTAATGACTAGACCTTTAAAAGTTTCTCTCAAGAAAAGGAGAGTCATTTAAATTCCAATTATATATCCCAAGGTCCAACTGCTTGGAGCGAGTCTTAGTCCCACATCGTAGGATGTAGGCTGATTTGAAGGGATGTACTTAAAATGCTACCAAGGCATTGGCAATTGGAATTTGGTACAGTGCTACTTAGAGTGTATGATAAGCAAGAAAAACACGGATTGGTGACCCGGATTGCTCATTCAGAAAACTGGTCTGGTTCAATAGATCGGTGGTCCGCATCGGCGATCCTGCCAATAAAAATTTTGAATAGCAAAATAATGAAAAAAATTAAAAAATAAAAGTGGGGCCCGTTCTCTTGCAAAACCATCTCGTTTTGTTACAGAGGGACCGGCTTTGGATATATTAGCAGAACCGAACCAGCCCCACCAGTTGCCGAACCGAATGGGCTGTTTTTTGTCCGGTTCGCCATTTTCTTTTGAACACCGATGCTAAGAGAAGAATACATAGTAAGCCTCGAATTCTACGGTTGCATGATGTGTGTTTCCAACCTACTCTTGAAAGAGGGCTATGGTGGTATTTTTTTTCCCATTTGGTGAATGGTCCCTCTTAATTTCCTTCGTTAAAGTCAATTCCTTTTGGACAAAGTTTGCGAAGATTTGGGGTTTTTTTTTCTTTTGGGCAGTTCAACTGGGAAGGGCTTGCATATCTGTGGTAGGAATGGAACTCAAGATGTCATCTTGTGTCACCTTGCCATGCTGACCACCTATCTTGAGCCCATTCCTGGAGGAGGAAAAAATTGAGCATACTCCATGTGATGGTTACTTCCTTTCAAATTTGCATTCTCTAAATATCGTTAGGTAAATGAACATGTTGCAGAAATCATTGGTGTCTAAATGGATAATACACAATTTATATGTTTTAAAGTTATAATTGGGCGCCCTTCTAGTTTGGAGCACCCCTGTGCAGTAACTAATAGAAATGCAGCACTTTGCTCGAAATGCCTTTGTAATATCCTTGCCTAGAGGTTAGAGTCATTGGAAGATATATCATAGTTGTTGCTTTGATTCTCGATTATTCAATGAATAGTTGTGGTCCCTAAACAATATATTGTTTGATAAATGTGTACCATCCACCAATTAAGAAAAATATGTAGCATATTGGAATGAGTATCTAAAATATTAATTTCTTTTATAGGTACTTCGGTAATTTTTTTTTTTGGGTAAGGTGGAATGAACAATTTAACACCTTACCCACATCTTTTATTTGAATTTAAAAATACTCAAAAAGAAAACATATGATTTTGAGTTGGAATAGTTGCAAATGGAAAAAATGTTAAATGCTTCATCTCTTATAGGTATTTTGATCATTTTTCCTATTATTTTTCATAGCTTTTCTAACTACAGTTTGCTATAATTATTTTTTTTTTGAATGATTGGTTTGTTATGATTACCCTTTTCCTTGAAGTTCTACACTTCAAATTAAAAAGTTTCAAAAAGCATATTCTAAATGGATTCTAGGCTTAAGGCCGGGTTTCCACTTTTGAGAATTTAGCTTAACAAAAAAAAAAAAATTTCAGTAGAAAAACTGAAACTCATTGTGATGGACAAATTTGCATTTCTCCACCGAAAGAATTAGTTGAAACCCCTTCGATACCATATGATGGTATCATGGTATCATCACCATGAAAGCCTTTTTCCTAACCATATAGGGTCAACTGTACAAATCCTGGTTCGCTGTTCTGCTATCAAGACCATATCCTCAGTGAGGCCATTAGTCCCTATATCTTTTTTCACTACTTATAATGGTATGAGTGGTTATGATGCACTACACCTTTATCAATTCAATGCATAATAATGGCCTGTCTGTAATGGATACAAATCTTGATGAACTGCAATGTATGTTAACTTATGGTGAATATGAATCAAAGGAGTATCTATGACATTGAAAATCCCGAAGTGCTGAGAGTCGAGGACTGAAGTTATAGGTGATAATTTTATCCTTCCACAAGCTTTGTCCAAAGACTTGATCAAACCACCGATGTCTGTGAGGGACTTGTAATTTAGTGGTGGGGAAAGAAATAAATACCCTACTAGAGGAAGGAAAAAGAGTATTTGTTTTTGTTGAACTGTATGTTTAGGCCGACGTGTGTAAGTTATAGTCAAAAGGATACTTTTAGTGTTTATCTAGATCAATCTCTTTAGTTCTTTCCTTGATTGGCACCGGTATCTATCTAAATCAATCTCTGTAGTTCCTTCTCGTAATTGGTGTAGTGAAAACCAGATCTTGGTAAAGCACATGTTTATTTGTAAAAATTTTGTGATATGTTTTAGGGTTTTAAACGGTTTTCAACCATCCAACCTCTCATAGAAACCAAAGGAACACTTTTAAGAGTCGTCCTATCCAGTTCTGTTGACACTGATTGGCCAGACTGAGTTGAATTCAAGGTGTGATGGTGGTGGTGGTGCAGTGTCAGCAGCTCACGAGGACGAGATTTCATGCTACCCGAGGGGTCTTGTTCTGATTGCACGTGGGCCGCTCGAGGACGGCGTCGTGGTTGGTCCCCATATACGTGGCAACCGTCTGCGAGCATCAGCAGCTGGTGATGAAGAAGTAGATTTGCTTCTCCCAGGCACAGCCAGGTCATCACTTTTCTCTTGTGCTTTTGTGAATCCTGAATCCAACTGAAGAATAAATTTGAAGTGCTCTCTCTCTCTCTCTCTCTCTCTAGACTGATGTAATTCCTTTTCTGTTTGGTGAGGCAGACTTCAAATTCAACTTGGTGTGAACATGCCTGCTCGGGCAGAGTATGTCCCAAATGGTGAAACCAACAAGAGTGAACAGTTGTTTCACGAAGTGTATGATGTGGTCCTCTATCTAGGTATCATTGATATACTACAAGACTACAATATGAATAAAAGAATCGAGCACGCCTACAAATCCCTCCAATTTGATTCCCTCTCCATCTCAGCTGTCGATCCCATGCACTACTCTCACCGTTTCTTGCGGTCTATACAGAAGGTGTTCCCAGAAAACAATTCTTGAGGGGGTTCTTCAGACTTCAGGGAGCAGATGCTGCTTCATTTCATTTCTTTTTATTTAAAAATGTTGTCTGAATGAAGGAATGACTGAGTGAAACTTGTTCTTAACTTCTCTGAATCCTGCCAAATCATCGCTTTCTCTTTTGCTTTTCTAATGCTCTTCCACAGGAGGGAGTGATTGTTGTGTTGGAATGGGCCTCTAGATGTTATGACTCTTCAATTCAACATTCTAAACAAATCACCTGCTGCATCAAAATTTCAAACATAAACAGCTCAATGTCTCTGAGACAATACTATATGTATTGTATGCATAGTACAAGGATGTTGCGATCGCTGTAGTCATTGGACGTGAAATTTACACATTAAATTGAGTTACGACTTTCAAGAAGTTTTAATTGGGGCTTTGTGCCAATCAATGATACATCGTATTCCACTTGATTTCACATTTAATGGTTTCACATTTAATGGTCAACAATGATTGTAATTTTTGTGTACCAGAAGTATGTGGTCTGTTTCCTTCTCTCTTGCGCTATATATGTTTCCTTCTCTTGCGCTATATATATATACACTTCTGAATAGGGAATATATCCCGTACTTGATTATTGTGGGATGGTCAATAAATTTTCATAGAATGACTGTGATACCGCTTTCTTATTTATTTATTTGTATTGGGAGCTCTCAATCAGCTATTATGAGAAGTTCGTTTTGAGGGGGTTAGTATGATCTCCGACTCCATGATCTATGGTAACGGTTTTCAACACTACCAAACCAGTCTCTGGATGGTGATGGTAGAGGTTGGACTACACTTGGGATATACATGGTAGTGTATATATAATGGTGAGAAATGCATCATATATTGTACAAGGGTCGTGTATGCACCATGCCTAAACATGGTCAGCATATGTTTGGTGACCTTTAATACCTACGCTGTCAACCTACAAACAAATTACCATTTGTGCTTTTGTGTACTTGTATATAGTCAATTACATGCACCTGTACACATTATATGGTGGTGTATACTACGTCAACATCAGTAATATGCATGCAACTCAGTGTGTTATATTTTTGGGGTAAGTGAAATTTTTTTTTTTATTATTCAATGGGGAGAAATTATAGTTTTTTTTTTGGTGAGTCGGGATAAAGGGCTCCTATCTTTCGTAGGAATTGAGCTTAAGATGTAGCTTTGCAAATCGTAAAGCGTTAATCACTTAAGCTTGGGCTCTTTTTTCTAGTGTCATTATGGTTAAGAAAAAAGGGGTCAGTCAGTGGGGATTTGGGCCCTTACGTTTTAATGCGAATGGAGTCGAAAACTTCATCATGGGATTCAGCAGTATTATTAACAAAGCCCCATGTCATTTTCAAAATTGACTTTGAAGGGAAAAGTGAAGAAATTCGTAAGCAAGAATTTTTTTTTTGGGTTGACTAAGTGGGGAGACCCTTGGTAGCAATTGTTTAGGATCTAGCGTTGCAAATCACCAAATGCTAACCAATTAAACTTGGGCTCGTTTCTTAACATACAATACGTTGCACTCATTATGTTACAACCAATGTTTAACGGATCGGTGACCCGGATCGGACATTTCAAAAATTGATCCGGATTTCGGATCGGGCTAAATCGTTCGGATTAAGCTTTAAAAAAATTAAAAAAAATTATTAAAATTCATTATAAATATGTTTTTTAGGAATCCAATAAGAAATAAGGGTATTGCATTATTATCTTTTATTGTTTTCATCAATTTATGAATATTGGGATGTTCTTTCCTTGTATGAACTTATGTTGATCATTAAATTTACATCACACAAAAGAAATCATAGAATTATCATGGATTAAGTATATAATCATATATGGACTACAATAAAGAGTTGACTAAATCGATGAAAAATTGGCCACTAAAATTTCAAATTGGCGGAAAACCCTAATATGCTAAAAAAATCCAAATTATTACAACCTAACTAACTGTAATATTATATATCAACAATATTTTATAATTATTTTATTATAAAAATAATAACAAATTCAAAATATTTTATAATATCATCTAATTTATAATGTATTATTGACAACTGTAATAAAAATAGTACACTACATGATTTATAATACAAAAATTAATAAATAAAATAAAATATTTGGTTATCAATGAAGAAATTATTAGAATGCGTACCAATTTTCTTTAATTTTTTAGGTTTCTAAAATAAATTAGTGGAAGAGATTGTTAGTAGACAGAGAGAGATTCAAATGGCCTCATTGTATGAATCCTATATTTAAATTAATATTACTAAATTTATGTTAAAGACCATCATGTTATAAAAATAAAAAATATAATTAGACCATTTATTCCTAGGTTGTATTAATAAATACCTTTTATTTTTTTGACAAGAAATACTTATTGTGTTATTATTTTTTTTTTTTTACAAGAAAAATATGATACTTGTTGATTATCTTCTTTTTTTTTTTGACAAAAGAAGAAGATGTTGTATCACATTTTTTTTTGCTTGTATTAATTTTTATTTTTTTTACAAGAAAAATAAAAAAATGATGTTGCCAAAGTGCATTTTATTTTTGATGCATTTTGTTTTATTTTTTTGCAAAAAATACTTGTTATATAACTTTGTATTTTTTTTACAAGAAAAATAAAAAAATGTTGTATTATCTTTTTTATCTTTATCTTGAAAAGCCTTTTATTTTTTATTTTTTCTATTTTTTTACAACAGTATTTTCTGCCTTTGCTTATTCTTTTGACAACAAAAATATAAACGAGGACGCGCGCTAAGGGGTTCGAAGTCTAGACGTCCACCGAAAAATTGTAGATGTCAACCAACACCGTCTCGTTCCCTAATGTGATGTTATTAGCTACTATAAAATATATATTCAATCGTCTTGCTTTAATGATCTTTTGTGGAAATTATCTCTCATCGAAGGATAAGCTTTGTTTTGTTCTCTATAAATTCATGTGTAATAGATGTTGCATTGCGCGTGTAGAAAAACGATGGGGCCGACATGTGAGGTGAATTACCACGTGTGGAGGATTTTTAGGTACCACGTGTTGCTCCCGTGAAGAGGCCACGTGTAAGACTCGCGATTCCCAAAAGGGAATCGCCCGGTTCTGTCTTTTGGGGTTCTCTCTTTTGGGAATCGCCTGATTCTCTCTGGACACGAGCGATTCCTTGTTTTTTCGTGAAACCGGCTTGGTTGTAGACGATTCTCGAGTCGAACCAAATGAATCCGACTCGACTTGACGAGTTTTCAAACCCTGGTTACAACATTACTTATTTGACTAGTCATACATAACCGTACACAGTAAAATTACTAGGTTTTGCACTGTGCATCATGCAAACCACGTTGTTAACACATTTTCCACCTCATAAATGTAATATTTGTGTTGGTCACTGTGTGCTGAAAATATGATAGTGGTTCGTATTATTATGGCGATATCATGTATTACCATGCTGGATATTAACTAACGGGTGTGGTTTGCATTAGGTTGCGACATTGGAAATGTGCACCTCACTGTAAGATACGATTTTGGAGGCGAAAATTCTTGGGATGATTTGAGGATCTATTTTATAAAACTTTTAATTCAAAAAATGGATCAAATCAAGCAATACACATGAAAATCTTGAAACGATCTTAGATAATATATTGCAAGATGCATTATGTTTGACTTAAATGTTTTTATTTTTTATTTTATCCATATATTTCGATGTTGACATGATCAATTAAAAGGTTCCCAAACTCAAAACACTTTTTTCGATGGATTTTTAAGTTGCATCTTAATTATACAGTTTAAAATTGCAACTTTATATAAATTTTTTCCTTAATGATATAATAGTATATGTGAGTTATATCTTGTATATGAGTGGTATCACTTATAATTATTGTAATTTTGATACTTATATGGCACATCCCACGTACATATATGTTATGACTAGTTTTTTAAAACCCGGATCGGAGGGGCATATCATCTGGCCAGATTGCTAATCGGATTGGTCTGCATCCATCATCCCATAAAATAAAAAAATAAATAAGAATTGAATAAAGTGCAATTCTAATTTATATCACAATTTAAAGGCACATGGTGTGGAGCGAGTACATCGGTAGGTCCTCCAGCAAGCAGCTGCAAGGTTATGGGTTTAGAACCATCGTTTACCTTTTAAGATGTGTAGATATACCATTTTGAATTTGGTTATTTTTCTTAATGTTAAATCTCTAAAAGTGCCTTAGAAATACCTTGTAGACCCTTAGGGACCATCCTATCTAAATACACCATAGTCTATCTTTTATATGGTCCTTTGGACCATGGTCCCAACCTCCTAGAACATTATAGAGAATCTCCAAGATAATATTAAAACCCTAGGAAACCATTTTAAAATCTCGTCATCCTAAACACTAGAAAATAGAAAAACCGACTTAGATAAAATCTTTCGAGATAAGTATGCTCAAGAAAATACGGAATTTGGATCAAGAACATCAGCGAAATCCCAAAAAATTAGCCAACCATGTTTTAGACGCTAGTTTTTGTGGCCTCTAGATTAAAAGTCTGAAAACACCACTTTTTGTTGCATCTAAACCTTTTGACTTTGTTAACTCAAATTTTCTGTAAAAATCCATTAGAAATCATTTTTGACTGACTTAGAACAAACTTTTGAAGCCTATATAAGGGTTCTATTTCAGATCATTCAATAGACCAACACATAATCTTAGATGTAGAGACCTAATCCGAAAGTAAACCTACACTTAAGAAGACTAACCCCCAAGATACTTAAACAAAAAATCCTAGAGAATAAAGCCCTAGCCTAGATCCTCTTAACCTTAGCTTAGAACTTTAGCCATCAAACATTAGATCCTAGAAGCCATGACCTTAGATTTAAGATACGAAACACTTAATTCAATGCTAACCTCTCTCATACATCCATAGTACTCACCCAAAAAAACAAAACAAAAACCATCCATAGCCAATATTTCCAGCATATCAAATGGGAAAGTCAACCAATTTCTAATAGAAAAAGTGAAGGCAAAGACACGTAAATAACCTGCGGTCTTGATACGGGCAGCACCACTAACTTCGGGCGTCTCGAGTTTAAACTTTTATTTCATTTTTTTCTTTAATTTCGGTTAGTTTGAATATTTTAAGTAGACTTAATTTTGTAGCAGATTTCCTTTATTTTGACAAAAAGATCAAGTTAGCATTTCCAATGATTTCAAGAGAAATTATCATTGTCAAGCTCCATGGATGTTATATATATACAATTGCAGAGAATTGCTGGTACAGACTTTCCTATCGTATGTGGTCAATTTCCAATATCTTTCGTGGGCTAACATGGTGGCTGATGCCCTTGCCAAGAAATCCTCATTTAGTTCTGAAGCTACTGTTTGGCGCTTTCGTTCGACGGACTTTATTTCCCTGGTTTTAGTTCATGATCTGGCACAACTGCCTTTTTGTAGGGTTGCAAAGTAATGAGTTGTTTCTCTTTTAATTTTTTATTAATAATAAAAACAAAAATGAATAGGGGGCCTCTCCTACACTGACTTACCAAAAAAAAAAAATTGATTTGAACAGAAATTGGTCTTTTGAGGTTAATTAGTTTTTAAATCATAATTTGACCGTTCTCACAACTCTATAAAAAATTTAATTAACTAGTTTTATAGCGATAGATCAAAGGTTCTCTGATTGCTGTAGACAAGATGTAAGGCACACCCTATTTAAAATAAAACACTTGGACAAATATATGCAATGTACTCCATTAGGGCCCGTTTGGATACATGGAGATACAAATTAAATCAACAGTCCTAGAATATGGGGGTCCACTGTTTAAATAACAACTGATAAGAATATAGGTGTCGACTGCTTGGATAGTATCTAATAAGAGATCTAGAAGATGCATGTCCACTGTTTGTATTGCCTGGAAGATGTGTTTCCAAAAATTTATGACATTCTCGTTTTGCACGATTCTCATCATACTGATTGGGGAAAAAGTTTAAATTACTACGCATAATTTATTGATAGATTAAGGTGATCTATAATTGTTTTTGTTGTTATTATTGTTATTATTATTATCATTATCATTATCATTATCATTATCCGTGCGGAGATGTATACTCGATCTTCAAAAGACATCCAAACTGAAGAAATGCCCGATCTCTAAGGAAACGAATCTTCTCATAAATGGATATCCAAATTGGCCCCAAAGCAATAGTAAAAAGAGTCACTAACATAGAAAAATGATTCAACCCAAGAACGTAATCGGTCACGCTTGAATCTCGGTCCAGATTGGGCAATTCCAATCTAGACCAGCGGTTTTTAAACATTTGTGTATGCTTATATATATGGGGATTGTATACACTTTGGACCAACGATTTCACATCCAAAAGGCCAAGTTTAATGGTGGCTTCTATGTATTACACTTTTCCTTACATATGTAAGTGGTAATATTATGTTAAAATGAGTTAACCCGCTACATGTACGGCGGTCATATGGTCACCCTGTAAATATATTGTATATGGACTATATACCTAGTTGGAGTATGGTTGGATATTGATCCCGATGCAGTGGAAACCACCATAAAATTCAACTATGAGGATTGGATGGAAGTTATGTACTTTTTCCATATCAAATTTTCTTTTTTGAATATTGATCATTCATTTATGTGGCATCTAGAGTTTGATATCGCCACCGTAGGTCTCCTTCTTTTAATTGCCAGAGTTAGAAGTATGGTTTAGAATGCAAATCCCAAGGTGATCAGTAGAGGGCTTGAGAGTTCTCACACGGCAATATCGGATCTTTAGGGTTGGATCAGATGGAAAGAAATACGAATTCTAAAAAGAAAGAATCTAGGTATGCTCCTTGAACTTTTTTGAGAGAGACGGGAAGGACTCAAAATAAACAACCTCCCCTTTTAAAGGTGTCCCAACTCCCACCGTTTTCTCTTGCAAATGGGTATCCAAATAACCACCTAGAGTATTTCATAGGTCGTTTGGAACCTGGTATTTGCTACACCTAGATATGGATCAATCCTAGGAATACAAATTCTAGGATTTGTAAGACATGGTTTTAGGAACAATGCCATTTGGGCATCCGGTTGAACCTAGCATGTAACAAATCCCCTATTTGATTCATCTAAATGTAAAACCTGGTTTTGACAATTTATTGTTAAACTAATTTAGCCATTCCTTTTATAATTTGATGATTACTATTTCATAGGCTAGCCCGTGCTAGCGCCCAAGTGGGCAATGCTTGCATGCCTCGTCTCTTAGTGGCACCACATAGCAGAAGTGCATACTTACAAGGGTAAAGTGCCACCAATCCTCAGTCGCACATTGCCGGCCTATGGTCGTGTACCGCCTGCTCTCATCATGCTCCACTCACTTGGTCGTGCACCACGGCCCTATGCATGTTGACTGCATTCCATTGGTCACCCCAAGGTCCCCAATTGTCAGGCCCTTGGTTTCCTCCTATCAGTTTACACTTGTCCGCATTGTCGTACCCTTGCACCAGGCCTTTTGTACCTGGCTGCTTGAACACATATATCACATGGGTCACATGAGGCTTACAGAGAAAAAGGGTCTTATAGGCCTCCACAATCCTAAACTCCGACGTCCTCATTGGATGCTTGAACTTAACTGGGTCCCCATAAACTACAGTTCCAACCGATACCCATCTCCACACATTGATTGTGTCCATTTCAACCACCAACCTTCCCATCATGCACACATGGTCGGTCCTCCTGCAACCACCATGTAACCTAGTGTGTGGTACGCTCTCTCACCACCACGTCCCATTTGTTGCCTGCATGACCTATACCTAATGCCGCCACCATGCCTAGATTTCATGGCTAGGTGTACTGATGCCACCATGACTAATGTTGTTTCCCCCGAATGTCATCCAAGTGTTTTTTTTGGGTCTTGACACGAGCTTCATGCCCTCCCTATCATGCAAGTGGTTTCTACTAACTCCAGGTGGTCTACACAATCTTGTGTACATGTTTAGTTTCGCTACTACCACCACACCCCAAGCCTGCTTTCATCCAGTTCAGATCTTATAAATTTTACACTCAAATTTTGATTGACACATATTCTAACATAATTCTTAAATAATAATAATAAACTATGAGCAAGATGAATGAAATATGTTCCACTCATATTATTATTATTTATAACGTATTTAATTATAAAATAATACCAATTATATATGAGTAAGATGGCCAATAAATATATTGCACCTATTATTATTTAAGTAATAATCGTATATGAGTAAGATGACCAACAAAATAATTAATTTGATGTTATTTGAGTAAGATGACGAACAAAACGTATTCGACTTTTTTTCTCATGTGCATGCATCTTGATGTCAAGATGATCAATTTGAGGATATTTGGGCATCAAAACAACCTAAACAACCTCTTCTTGTGAAATTTTTGAGGTGGGCTTTAATTTGATTGTTTAGCCCCTCGGGTATATATAAACCTTTTCCAATAAAAAAAAGACAATATTGTTTTAAAGGTTTTATGCATGTCACCTTGCTGGCCACATGACACATAAGGGACCAAGAAAAATGGTAGGAGAAAGGAATTTCAAGCCACCAAGATGTGGTTGTGGCATCCACATGACAATTACAAAAAAATTCTGTCAGGTTTCTCATATTGGTAAGTCATAACAATTGTGAATGAACACAGTCACAACTTATTGCAACCACAAGAAGTGAGGCGCCTTTTAGATTGTAAAGAATATCTGAAAGAGACAAGTGTTGTATATTAAACCTTGAAAAAGTTGGTTTATAAAGATATTATGTGTGGGCTTAAAATAGAAAAGGATGTTGCATGTGGACAATTTCCATTTTTAAAAAAAGATGTCTATAACCTTATAGACTCTATGAAGAATGTGGATCAAGAAAAAGATGTCGCTTTGCTTCTGTTTATATATGAATTTTTGGCAGAGCAAATGTAACCTCCGCCTTGTTTTCCGTTTAAACTCGTTAATCAGTGGAAGGAATAAAGGGTCTCGTCGAATTGTAACTCAGATGAGAGACTGACCATGAAACCACTCTCATACGGATTACCGTTGGTGCCAGATCGTGAAGCAGTAAACTTGAAAATTTGCAAGAAGGCATGAAAGAGGGGTTTTACGAGAAAAGAGGGGGAGATTGAGAAAATGTTTTATAAATACACAAAATATGAAAAGAAAGAGAAGAGGAGGGGGCGAACCTCAAGCTGGGCCTCTAGGCTCGGCACCCGCTGACTCAGAATCAAGCTTCATGCGATGCCTTTTTCCTGTCCTTCGGAGTCCACTGAACAGGAGCAATTGGTATTGATATAGATTTAGGGTTTCAAGGAATATTGGGATTAAGGGCTCAGGGTTGGTATTAGGTGCGATAGAGTTTCAGCACCAACTCGGAATTTTTGGGAGATAAAAATGGTGATGGGGGTGGGGCTTGGGGGGTGCTGGGGCTATATTTATCGATAAGGGTCCATTCAACAATTCCACAAAACCATGATCTAATCTAGGCCATTCATTTCCAGCCATTGGTTGCTACCAATGACATCAAAGCTTAACGTTGATCAATCATTTCAAAATTGATTCGTTAGTGCTGACGTTGATGGGGGCATTACCACGGATTGCATCCCCCTCATTAATGAAGCACTATTTAAGATAGTGACATGTTAGATGTTCAGGGACGCTGGGCATCACTACAGGTAGCTCTAGTTCAAGATCCCTTGAGGCGATTCTGATCATGATGCTCGACGTCAGCACGCCCATAACCGAGATAATCATTGCTAGCGTGATCCGCATTGTGAGATATGATGTGTTGGTAATTTGAGCTAATGATTTTGGGGCGTTGCTGGTCATGTTCAGCGATGTGGCCACCCTTATCGCCGAGTAGTCATTTTTTTTCCAATTGCATTACAAGGTATGACATTTGCTGGTAACTTGAGCAAATGATCTTGGGGTGTTCTTTATCATGATGCTTAGTGTTGCCACCCCATCACTGAGATAATCAAGCCTCTTTCAGCTGCATTCTGACACTTGATGTCTGCTTGCAAGCTTGTAACTTGATCCACGAACTTCATGGTGTTGCTCCTCCCAACTTTGGCATTAAGACCACCATTGCCTGTTTCTGTGTTGACGTGGGCACCCCCAACTTTGGCGTTCAGACCTCCATCTATTTTTGTGTTGACATGGGTACCCCCAACTCTGAAGTTGGGACCCCCATAATTTATTTTTCAGCTGACATGGGTACCCCCAACTTTGGCGTTACTAGTCATGGTGCTGGCCTCTGGAAGCTAGATGAGCCATCCCAAAAGTTATGCACTTGATTTCGGGATCAAATGATGTAGGGCTTGAAGTAGTATCAAGGGTATCACACAAGGCATGTAAATTTTGTTTTTTACAAAAGACTTATACAATATTTCATTTCACCCTGTGAAAACCCCCACTCACTACCAACTATTACAACAAATAAATACAATAGTCTTCAATGATAACTATGCCATTATAATTCGAGCATAGTGTCTTACATTTCGAATGAAACAAAATATAACAAATTAAAGACTAAAGTAAATGCATATGAGCTTAAAGTATCATTGGAAAGCTGATTTCACAATAACCACCGTGCGAAAACTACTACGATATATAAGTACAACCATTGACTATCACCCACTCTCGATAGTGCAAGAGGGTTCTGTTTCGATTTAATCATGGAAAGCAAATTTCTTTACCACCACATGACAAATTTCTCATCTCATATAAATCCAAAAATCATCTTAAGATTGGGGATAAGACTAACATAAACAAATGGGAGAAAACATGGCTCAAACGAGCTCGTAACACACTAGCTTCGGCCCTACACCTTGGTTCAAGGATCCTAACCTCTATTGGACAAAAAAAGACCAATTTTGGTGTAAGGAGCTAGTCTATAGCTCACTGTTATGCTTCTATGTTTGCATTTCCAGCACGGTGTAAAAATTATGCCAACAAAACACAATGTGAAAGGCCTTTACAACCATAACTTTTAATCACTTGAAAGCATAACTAATGAATGAACCAAGCTCACTCTATTTCAAAAATTACAACAGCTAAATATCATAGAAACAATGGAGAAAAACTGAATGGAGGTAAGGGATGAGGTTATGAACAATATACCTTCATCTTGAGTTCAACACTTGCAAAGGGCAACCTCATCTATGTCCATGGAGATGGTATAACAAAGGGCTCACGATAATTTCCAGCAGCACATCTTGATGATAACAGCGACCAAAACCTTGCAAAAAATATCCATCAAACTAAGGATGGTGCACGATTAAGCTTAGGACACATTGGCTTCATCATGGGGCAAAAGCATGGAGAAGGTGACACTATTTTTGACCTTGAGAGGCTGTAACAAGGTGGTTTATAGAAAATTCCAGCAAGATTTTTTTTAGGCATAATAGCACCCTAACAATGCTCAAAGGCACGCATCTAATAATAGATGGTGTGTGATGAAGATTATACAAGGGTTTCATCATAAACGAAGACTCAACAACAATCAAAGGGGTGCTTACACATTCAAGTGTGAATGGACAAAAGCCCAAGAGTGGGGCGTGGAAACCCATGAGAGATGAGTTTAGAGATTAAAAATATGAACTAACAAAACTTCAATTCAAGTGAGAAGTAGTCTTATTTATAGAATTTTCATGTAGGCTCTTTTTTTTAGATTAGATCTCAACCACCCATTGGGTGATCCAAGGGTTGAGAGAAGCTAAAGTCCGAGCCTACTTAGTCACCATTGATGACTATCACATGGATAGTGATTAATGATCACACATTTGTCACCATCCCCACATACCACCTTCACATTCATTCAATAATATTAAATGTTCCCTCAAACCCTAATTTTCAAAAACATTGAATCTACACCATTCAATTCAGCATCATCAAATCACCATCATTGAACCTAATGTTTTGATGTGAAATGATGAAAATCGATTTATTGTAAATTTAGATGATTTATGGGAATTTCAAAAGAAAATGGTTTGAGAAATTTTGTCGTGTAGTAATTCCAATTAAGGACTCCCGTACATGTGGCGTGTGGCTCACAAATGGTCAGTGTGCCACACGTGCATCCCAAAGGGCAGCCACATCATCGCCCTTTGGGCATGACATGGAAAAAATAAAACTTGGTGTAGGACCTTGTTTGGATATAAGACATAATATGGATAAGTTTAAAGTAATTTAAGGCCCTCGAGTGAGTCACATGTGGGGTGGCAAGTGTTAGATCACATGTGTAAGCATAGAGATTTCTTACTTTCATGATTTATTTAATTCTCATATCTTGTGATTTGCTCACAGTTTTGATATTTGAAATGGGGGCCTCTCATTAGTTTAAAGGAGATAAGGGGATAAGCTTATGACATGTCCCCTCCTTTAAAAGTGACTTTTCATATGAGGAAGCTTCACTCCACGTGGAACTTGAGTGTGTTTAAAGCAAAGACCAACCAATCCTCAAGGATCTTGAGTGGGTTTGAAGCAAGAGAAACCCACTTGGAATGGGTGGCACAACACCCTCATTTCAAATTCAAAAGTGAGATGTTTGGTACTACTAATAAATCCGGGCCCAGTTCCGTAAGTGGTCGGGTTGTAGGTACTCCACTGGGCTAGACCCAAAAATTCAATCCAATTTCTTAGACCAACCCAACATGTGCCTATGTGTTACAGACATTAGTCCAAACTTGAGGGGACCTATAAAAGCTAGCCGATAGTCAGATCGACCCCAAGGTTGTCTAGTGGATTATAGGTACCCCCAAGGATATGCACTCATACGGATGCGAGGGTCCTCTCTCAGAACGCGTGCACAATTGTGATAGGTGGATCTTTCCATATCAGAACGGTCTCCCAAAATACGGTTGTTTGTGCACACGCTATAAGCAAGCGACATGTGTAAGGGATTTTGGGCCTACAACCTCTTATGGTCCAAGTTATGTTCACACATGGCTTATACAAAACACATATATATCACAAACCGGGATCCGCTGATCCCCTAGCTCTGACTCACATGACATAATGAGAAACTAATCGTACCGACCTTGACTAGAGGAAAAACCCTAAAACTTATCGTGTTGTAAGGACTGCGAACTTTATCAAACATGAGACACGCACATCAATAGACTCAGATGATGGAAAGTTGTTGTCACACGTGTCGAAGTGTTAAATCCATGCATGGCAATTGCCGCGCATGAGAAAAGAGGAGAGAGAGGGAGAGAGAAGAGGCAACACCGTGCGTGAAGAAGAAGGGACTAACATCGCGCGTATAAAGGACTAATGTCGCGCGTGAAGGCAGAGAAGAAGTAATGCCGCGCGTGAAGGCAGAAAAGAGGTAACGCCGTGTGAGAAGAGAAGGCAGCGCCGTGCATATGTAGCACCGTGAGTGAAAAGGGAAGATTTGATTGCTGTTGTACGTGTCAGCGCCGCCCACAGTCAGCCACATTGATTTCCACCCACCTGGTCAGCCACAGTGAATCCCACCTACATTGGGTACTTAAACCCCTCTCCCCTTCCTTTTCACTACCATTTCCCTCTCTTGCTCTCATACTCACTCTCTCTAAAACCAAAGCGTGAGTTAACTTCTACGCTTGGAGAAAGCCATTGCTTAGAGCTTGATGTGGCCTACAAGTGGGAGGTTTGAAGGCATTGTAAACATCATGTAAGTAGGTTTAGTATCTATGCATCACTTAATTTGGTAGTGATCAAATTTGAGTAATAAAGATAAGTAAAATGATAGAATGAAGGATATGGGTGTGATTGAGTTAAAATTAGTTTGAATGATTGCTTGAGTGTGGTATTTAAACTTGTTAGTTGTGGAAATTTGTGGAGTAGCTCACTTACAAGACTAGTTTAACATGAATAAGGTCTTGCATTAAAGTTTATCTTGGCTTGTGAGATGTCATGGGTTATTTGAAGTATGCCAAAAATTACAAAAAGAATTTTCAGGAACTGTGAGGGTTTTTGTATTGAACTTTTCAGTAGTCAAATGGTCAATTTTTCTTTTTATACCATGTTAAAATTTTGTATGAGTGAAGTGATATACCACAAAATGTGAGGGTATTCCACTGTTCACACTTACCGAAAATTCCAGCAACTGTCACTCACTTCGGGTCAAGCTCTTGACCTATCAGATAACGTCAAAATACCTTCAAACCACCACTATTGTAAAGATTTATGAGTAAACTTAAAGTTGCATGTTCAAATCATTTTGAAACTCCCTCTAGATTGGGAGTTATGCCCCGGAGAAGAAAGGTACGCAACTGTTACTCACCATAGAAAATTTCAGTTTTGTGCTCATCTTGGAAATAAATTGTTTTGTGCTCAAAATCTGCCCAAATGTATTCAAATCAATTTTATATGGACCATAAGTGAGTCTATTTCAAAATTTATGTTGGAACCATACTAAAACACTCCATGGTTTGAGAATGGATATCTTTTTTCCATGAGAATGTCGTGATTATAGATGTGGTGAAATTGTGCACTCTTTTACAGAACTATTCACTGATCAATTCAAGTGAAAAGTGTTACGAGTAATAATTGATAAGTATAAATGTTATGTGATAGTTTTCATGGGATGAATGTTGCATGTTAAGTGTCATGGTGTTATGTGAACAATGCTCTGTGACCATGCGATAAGTGATAATCGATAAGTGAAAATGCTATGTTATAGCTCTACGATAAATGTTACATGATAAATGTCGTAGTGCTAATGTGATAAAGTATTATGAATGCTAATTGATAAGTGTAAGTGCCATGTGATAGCCTTATATGATGGCTGTTTCATGCTAAGTGTCATAGTATATATGATAGCTGAATATTTTTGAACAAGACTCAGACCTTGCATAATGAGACTGTAATTATCTGTCATAAGGAACAGACTAAGTATGAGTAAATTTAATGCTCGAACATGTTACGATACTGTGATGATAACCACTACGCAATGAGACACCCATTACGTTACGATAACTGTGATACTGACTACTACGCGATGGGACACTCATCGATAGTGGATACTGTTATAGTGATACTACTATTACGCGATGGGACACTCATTGGTTGTGGGTACTGTTATGTTGAGAAAAGTGACGCCGACAATGTTCCCTAACTTGCTGAATGATAGGATGGCGTTAGGTGAAAGTGAAATGGGAGGGTCGCACTACTTGAAATTCATATGATGAGACTAGTGAGTGATGTCTTGAATAGTAAGTGCCTATCGAAAACTCCAAAGCACGCTGGGGACCCGTGTGTGAGTTTGAGAGCATTATGAAGTGGATTTTCCTACTTGTCATTGCCCTGAGGAATGGTAGAGGTCATAAACAATGGGATTGGCTTGGCCTGATGAATAGGGCTTCTACTTCGAGAGTAGGTGAACTAAGGAGTGAGTGGATCATGCTTGAATAATGCATACGAATTATAATGATTGTAATGAATAAATGATAACCATGACATTTTGATATGATGCCTATAATAGATGCATTGATGTGATTTCTTAATTATATGTTGTTTGCACTGTGATTTCTTATAATTGAAAGAAATGTTCATGAAGCATGGATAGACTCAATAATGATTCATAGCACCTAGATCTACTTACTGGGCTTTATAGCTCATCCCATTGTATCTCCCCTCTTATAGATTGATAGAGACAAGTCAAGGATCAGAAGTATGAGGTTTGCGGTTGAAAGTCAAGGCCACACCCTGTTAAGGAGGAATTCTAACATTGTATGTTGTTGGGCGGTTGGCCCTCACTCTTTTATTCATATTGGAGATATGTAACATTGGGCCTCGATGCCCCGACTCAAGTGTAACATTTTTGGAAGAAATTTTATGTGGTACATTTTCTATGGTGTATGGAATCTCCCAATTTTAAATGCACATCTGCACTTTATAATTACCGTTTCCATCATTTTCTATGGATTTCTTTGATCACCGATATTAAAGAGTTGAGTCCACTCCGACCTGAGTGACATACGGTACCTTGGGATCACAGACCCGTTCTCGGTCACCCTCCAACATTAACGGAAGGGCGGTCAACTAGGATAAGATTATTGGCCTAGGGGGGTTTAGAAGAGTCATTAGAATAGTTTTAGGATAGATTAGTGACTGGGTGCTCATGTGCTAGGTTGAAGATGCCGATGACTTGTTGTTGGAAGGTATTTTTCATCGACATGGGGCCCCCGTTCAATAAAGTCTAGCAAACAGTGGAAATTTCGACGTCTCATAATAGCCTGAGAATCAGCCAAGATCTTTGTGAGGTCCCTCCTACCAAGTTTCGTCGCATTTTGACATGTCTAAGGCAGTGCAGATTGAAAAACAGTTCCGGCAGAATCATCTTCTAGCATCCTGAAACGGCCCCTATAACTAGAGCTACATTTTCGACATCTCAAACTGCTGTGGGACCACCACCATTGGATCTGACATGGTCGAAAACCCCCAAGGGTCAAATTTCAGCCCGAACGGACACTCTAGGAAGAAGTTATAGGCAAAAGAGTGAAACAAGAGGGGTCACCCACTATTCCCGTGTGGCTACCCTGCAACTCCATGCCAAGGAAGGGACAGTCACAACCAGTGACTTGTGACGCTTATATCTCACCCGTCCCAAGTTGGATCATGCTCGTGAGCATGTTCATCTAGTCAAGACAAGCGATTCGATATGTGGCACGCTCCGTGACGACACCCAAGTACTAAGAAAAGCTAAAGAGAAATTGCTGATCCGTGAAGAAAGTGCAGGAAATTCAGCAACATCATGTCTCGCTCAAGCGGCCAGATCATGCATGTCGTAAACCTGATCGATGCGAGACCAATTCCATTATGGGCGTAAGGTCTCAGGTATCACTGACCCGAACCCCGTACATGATGAACGGTTGGATTTTGTACATGAAGCCGATGAAGCAACTGCAAATTTCGTCGTCGAAATTCCAGATTTTGACCAAAATTCCAAAGTTGTGAAATCTTCGTACGAGCACAGAATTGAGCTGCTTTTGTTGCCCTGTGATCTTAACGACTTGCTCAATGTAGTCCAGCGAAGAAATCACCGAAAAACATCAAGGAACGAGTACACTATCAATCCGAAGTTTCCAGGTCCATGCAATTTCAAGTCACTTGATCATGCACTAAAAACACGATCCATAGCTCGAAGTTGGTATCAAACTGATTGTTGTGCCAAGCCCTATAAGAAAACAATCATCTTACGATCAATCGGGCATTAGAACGACTTCAAAAGTTCTAGGGCAATACAGGGACTGTTCCGAAATTATACGAATTGTTAGGAAGGGCAAATCTATCATTTTTCTCACTATTTTCTAATTTCTTTTCAATTTAATCTTAATTTTCAGTAATTAGGGTTAATTTTGATCATCCACCCATGTTTGGGGCAAATTATATATATATGTACCTACATTGAACGCAGAAAAAAGGACGCACACCGAGGATCCATCACCTTGCAAAAGAGAGAGTTTTTACTAAATATAGTTTCTCTTTCTTTCCACTGTTGTGTCACACTTGAGAGAGAGAGAATGAGGTGAGAGAAACTTTTGATTGGTACCCCTAAATTCAAGGTAAACCTTCTCTCTCTTCTTTTTATTTTATTCTCTCTCCTCTTTCTCTCTTCTTCTCTTTCTTCTTCTTCTTCCCCGTCTGAGCTCTCCTCAGAGGCCATGCACGGCAGTGGGAGTGCCATGCATGCCCTCACAGGTCGCACATGATGATGGCAGTTCCATGCGCGTGTCTCTTTTTTCCTCTGTTTTATCTGTTTCGCGAGGCCTACAGACGGCGCTGCTCAATGATGTCTGCAGACACATCCTAAGCTTCTGAACGAAGGATGTGGGTAACGAATCCTATCGCCGCCCGCAGGGGCGTCACTCTGTCGCGTGACCATTGCAGATGGCAATACCCATCGTCGTCCGCAAAGGGTTGAGACAATACTCGTCGCAGTGCGCTAGCTTCTTCCACGTTTCCTTGCGCCCATCATCGTGCGCCCTACGAGAAGTAATCACCGCGAGACCTATGAGAAGTTATCGTCGTGCGCCTTGTTAGGAGCCATCATTGTTCGCTAGGGATGTGTCGCCTCCTCGTGTTTCCAATGACGATGCCCATTGCTGTCTGGATTCTTCCTCCCTCTGTCGTCTCTCTCTCTTCTCTTCATCCTTTTCTCTTTTAACTTGACTGAAGGTAGATCTAGTTTAGCACCACCATCTCGATCTTAGTTTTTAGTAGTATTGCAGCCGTGCTGGTCCTAAGGACCATGCTTGTCTTGCTACCACTCTGAGTCGATAATTGTTCGGATGTCATGCTAGCTTCGCCTCTCCATCAAGTTTTTCTTCTCTTTTCTATCTTTATCTAAAACTTTACGTTTCATCGCTCTTTCACATGAATGTACATTACTCTAAGACAAGGGTGGGTCTCCTTGACCCACTTACTTTACAAATTAACCATAGAAGTATTGTGCAGAAAACGAGAGGATTGCAAGTCAAGAGAGGTGATTCTGAACCAGCTAAAGCAGCTAGGGGGCTTTCTTGGTGATCTAAGAAGGCGCCCAAGTGAGTCAGCCCTAGTAAGTCCCAAACCCACCTAAAATTCCTCTCTCATCGGTTGGTATACCTGCCATTGCTCTCGAGCAAGGTTCTGAGAGAGCGATCTCAAACCCCGGGTTTACCAGAAACTCGAGGTACTTGCCGTCAGATCATCTAGATCCGGAAGGCGAGATCGAGGTACCTAACCAGCTTGGCGACTCCACTAGGAACTTACTACCCCTTAGTCGGCTCGCTCTTATTTGACCAGTATCCTCTTTTACTTTGTGCACTTATTTCTATGGCATCTAGGTTGTTCAACCCATTTATCAGGGTCGAGGATTTCCTTATCCCCGCACTCGTAGCTGCTCTGGGGAAGCGAGCTGCTCAAGCCTCCTTCTCCACCTTCCTCTTGAGTCGGGACTCACAGTCTAGCTCTCAGGTTCTCACCTAGATCGGTGCGAGAGGGGACTTAAAGGTCCTTGCCTCCACATTGTCTCTCCCTGGTGGACTCTCCACCAAGGCCCCTTGCATGCGTAGCACACTTGTTGCCGCGCACCTTGCTATTGACAAGTCTACTACCAATCATATTGCTGAGGCACACCGAAAGACTGCCCCCATCCCTCTCGCGAAAGGCAAGAAAGTTGTCGTCGCTCTTGAGGTTCGTTGAAAGGCAACCCCTTATGCTCCTTCATCACCCCGAACTTCCACACCTGGAGAGTCGGCGCATAGAGGCAAAGGTCCTGAGATTTCCACCCCTCGCACACACCTAAGGGCTCGAGCGACACCTCAGGGCAACCCTCACGTTGCCTTGAGCTCGCATCCAGGGCTAGAAATTCTCAGGCCAAACACATAGCGCCATGCATTTGCTTTCTACAGGTTGGGGCAGTGCTAGCTTTACGCCACCTCGAGCACATGAGGGTTGACCACTCCGTCCTCCCTTGCAGCACACACAACTTCACCCTGTGTGAGGTGGGCTTCTGCCTCACCCTTCACAAACACAAGCTCGTGGGTCTCAACCTCCTCAAGTCAGACTCATTAACTGAGTCCGGGTCCACCCCCAAGTCACCACCCGAACGACTAACACTAAAGGTGCACACGCACCATCTTAGTAGGTTCCTTCCCGACCTCAACTCAGATGGAGTCGTGAACTAGCTCCTTCCTCTTTCGCTCTCCCAACACCAGACAAACACTTCGAGCTTTGGTACTCGAAGGTCTTCCTTAAGAGTACCATCTTGAGCCAGGCTCGATTCAGCTGTGCACGTGCGCCCCACAAAGGAACTCAGGCCAACGACCTGATGTTAGACAGAGGCCTCCAGCCTCCAAGGCAAAAACCCAAGCTGCCTTCCATCCTTGGACCCCACTCCCTGTTCCAGCTCATAGATACGGCCCTTGCGTGTTTGAAGAAAGCAGGGCAGTCCAGGTCTCTGGCTAGGTTCTAGAGGGAAATCCACAACCGTCTCAGGGTTAAGCAAGAAAGAGGTCTTCAGATCCTGACAAAAAAAGTCTCCAAGTCAGTTGAGGTTGCCACTTTTGATAACCTCCTGCCTTGTAACTCCTTCTTCCCTATCCAAACTCCAGAGCCTGGCCGAGTCCAAGAGTATTGCTGGGTCGTCACTACTCAGAAGCCACGGTCCCAAGATCATCAAGAACCAGTCCTCACAAGATTGGCATACAAGGCTCGGGTCTAGTCGGGGCAGGCTGAACCCCTCCAAACTAACTTGCCACGCACCACTCGCCAACCTCGATATTCTGCTATCCCGCCAGGTTCTGACCCTCTAGAAGATATGGTCAGTGTTATGGTGATCAATGACCCAGACGACGCTTTGGAGGAGCGAATGACAAGTTCGAGGAAATGATGCAAGCCATCCTTGGAAAGATGGAATGCCTAGAGGCCTCCAGGTCCCCTTCTTCGATCGAGTCCCCGACTAGTGAGGACACAGTTCTCAGGCAAACTCCTCCATTAGCCTCCCAAGACAGGTCTACCTCCCGCTGGGTCTCCCAAACCAACAAAGATGCTAAGGTGGCCCATAGCCTCAAGAACAAGGTCCCAAGCATGCAAGAGATGCAGCTCTATCAAAAGTCGTACCCTTCGTACATAGACCAAGTACTCTTCCCTCCGTACTATCAAAAGGGGAAGCTCTTTCTATTCAACGGTACTATGTCTCCACACCAGCATACTGCTCACTTCCAGGCGGCCTATCGGGAAACGGCAACTGACGGACTCCTCCTCCTCTGCCAGTTCGTCGAAACTCTCGAAGGGCCAACCTTCCAGTGGTATGCTCGAATGCCACCCAACTCGGTACACACATGGCAAGAGATGGAGCAGTTGTTTTACTAACGCTTCTACGAAGTCTAAAGAAACGTGGAGACCATCGAACTCCTCACCCTATGCAAGACCCTGGTGAGCCAGTTGACAAGTTCATCACTCGCTGGAGAGAGTTGGCAACCTTCCATGCCACTCCCATGACTGAGAAGAAAGCGGTCCAGACCTGCATACGGAACATGCTTCCCGATATCGCTCTACATGTCGAGCCATCGCATCCACCCTCCATGTCAAAGCTCATCTCCAAGGCAGTTTGTATTGAGGGATTATTCAAGCATCATGACAACCCTTTTCAGCAACCTGTCAGCTCTAACTCTCGCTCCAACAGTCGGGGCAGCCAAAAGGCAGTAATCAGCACGGTTGTCATCGTAATCGACACTAAAGGCGCGGTTCCTCAAACCCTGGACCTTTCCAAGGTACAGGCGTCTCTAGTCGGGGGCAAGCAGCAGTCCTACAACAGCGTCCTGCCTCCTAAAAACTCTAGACGAAATGACTATTAGGTCTAGCACCAGAATAAGGTTTACCCCTTCGACACATAGTAGACGCCTGCACTACTTCGACTGTTGCTAGAACAAAGCACGATCCAGAGGCCAATACTGTGGAGTCAGCTGAGCAAGAGGCAAACGAGAAGTACTACGCCTATCATAGGTGGTATGCCACCCCACTTACGACTGCTATAAGCTCAATGACACGATCGAAGCCCTTATCAACAAGGGTCAGATAAAGCTCGAAGAGTTGAAAAGAGCGTTCGAGGCAACTGAGGTTTCTCACATAGTCATGATCCAAGATGACGACGAGGCACCTGCTATCATTTGTGTGTTTTTCTCCATAGTGCTCGAAGAAGGGCTCGTCACTCCCAAGCCGGCAAGGCACCCAAGTTCCTATCTCTAGGAGCCGAGAACCTCTAGTGCGCATATCACCAGATACGAGGCCATGACATCAGCAAATGCATTGGCTTCCACAAGCTCATGGCAGAAAAGATGCAGCAAAGTCAAGAAGTTCAAGGTAACCCTGAAGGACACCCTCGAGTCCCTCTTCTGCATGAGCAAGAAGACCTCTTAACACCAGCCCAAGGAAGCACTGTGCTAGACCCTCTACAGGCCCTCTTCAAGGCAATGCTCCAACAAGGCCTTGTCACTCCCAACCCTGCCAGGCAGCCGAGCGTACAGAAAAGCTCTGGTTCACATACTACCAAGTATGGGGCCACAAACTCAAAGCTATAGTCGCAGAGAAAGTCTAGCAGGGCCACATCATTTGTGCGGCTCTCCTAGAACGTGTCCAGGTCATCGCTCCCATTCCAAAGGAAGCCACACTACTGGCCCCCCCTAAGTATATGCCGAACCCTTCAGAGCCTTCGACCTCTCAGCCCTAGAAAGTCTACCATGGGCGGAGTAGGCTAAAATCCTTGAAACGTGAGGCAGTCTACCAAGCAGGGGCTACTCGTCAGCCTGATAGGGCGGTCTAGACACTCCCTCAAGGATCTCAAAGGAGATGGTAGGCACCTAGGTAGGCCCGTCGAAGTAATCGTCCTCCTCAGCCACCAGTCGAGGAAGAATTCCTTAGGGCCCTTCCTCCACTGCTGACCTTGCAAGACTTTATCCCAAGCGCAACTCGCCTTGTCCTTTCGTCCAATCAAGCGGACATCCCTGAGTCACCAACAGCTCAAGCTTCCCCCAATATGGGTGACGACGCTAAAAGCACCCCACGACCGTCAAACCTGGGCCAAGACCTAAAATATCCCCTAGGCACGTCCAATGTCGGCGACGACATAAAAAGCCGCCCAGAACATTCTAACTCTTCGTCTCCTCCCTCCTTCTATTTTCTCCATAGGTGCAGCTCGATAATGCCCAGACTTCGACACTCTAAACAAAGTTCGGAGACACCGGCCTCACCACGCCGCAGCAAGAGCGCCTCAGAGAGATGCTGGCCAAGGCGGCTGGATTCTCGATAGCCACCAACGCCCTGTCAACACGGTAGAAAATCAAGTCATCTTCAGGTTCCTACTCCCACGAGGCTTGCCACATGATCCATGTGTATGAAGCGTCACCTAGCTCGGGGCAAGCACCAAGCGATCCCAGTCACGAGGTCATGGACTCCTCATTCGAAGCTGACCCTTCCATCGCCTGGACTAGCCAGGGACCAATACTCTCCCACACTGTGCCCCTCCAAGAAGCCGAAATGTCCAAATCATGGGCTTCTACATTCGAGGTCAATGAAAATCCTGGTGAGTCTCTTAATGAGAAACTCTAAGAAGCTTTAGAAGAGTGGGAAGAAGGCGGTGAAGCCACAGTTGATGAGCTCAAAGATATCAACCTAGGGGATGAGGCTGACCTAAGGCGGACTTTTATCTCCGCAAAAATGTCCCCAAAGGAGAAAGAACATTATATCTCCCTCCTCCGAGCAAATCGGGACGTCTTCGTTTGGCACTATCATGAGATGCCCGGTCTAGACCCTCAGATTGCTGTCCATCTCCTTGGTATTGATCCAACCATCAAACCCCATGAAGCAGAAATCCAGAAGGTTTAGACCCAACCTCGAGATGCAGATCGATGATGAGGTGAACAAGCTCAAGCAAGTACGTGAAGTCAAATACACAAAATGGTTGGCAAATGTTGTCCAAGTCAAGAAGAAGAATGACCAAATCGGGGTCTGTATTGACTTCCACGAATTGAACACTGCCTACCCCAAGGATGACTTCCCCCTCCCGTTCGCCGAGATGCTAGTCGACTCCACAACTCATTGCCAACTATTCTCCTTTATGGATGGGTATTCTGGTTACAATCAAATCTGAATGGCACTAGAAGATGAGGAGGCCACTGGGTTCTTGACCCCAAGAGGCATCTTTCACTACATTGTGATGCCTTTCGGGTTGAAGAATGTCGGTGCCACATACCAGCTGGCCATGACGACCATCTTCTAGGACATGATCCACAACGAGGTCGAGTGCTATGTGGATGACCTGGTGGTGAAATCTGAAACAAAGGACGCCCACATACAAGACCTCAAAAAGGTATTTGAAGGACTGTGGCATCACCAACTCAAGACGAACCCCCTGAAATGCGCCTTCGGCATCCGCTCAGGAAAATTCTTAAGGTTCATCATGAGGTACCGGAGACTGGAGATCGAGCCAGTCAAAATCAAAGCAATTCAAGACATGCCGCCTCTTACAACCATTCATGAACTGCGGTCTCTTCATGAACAGCTCGCCTACATTTGGAGATTCATCTCAAACCTTTCAGGGTGATTTTCACGCCTCCTGAAGAAGGACACTCCTTTCATATGGGATGCGGCGTGCCAGGCCGCGCTCGATGACATCAAGCAATACTTGTTGAATTCACCTATACTCTCTACGCCAGTGTTAGAAAGACCTCTCATCCTATACATGACCTCCCTTGATGAGTCACTAGGGGCACTCCTGTCACAAAAAAATGATGGAGGGAAAAAGACAACGCTCTACTATCTTAGTCGCAGAATGCAGGGGCCGAGAAGAATTACCCTCCCATCAAGAAGATGTGTCTTGCCTTGATCTTTGCGGTACAGAAACTCCGCCATTATTTGCTCGGTCACGAGGTCAGGTTAATCTTCAAGGAGGACCCGGCCAAGTTCCTTATGACCTGGCCATGCTTGTCAGGACGTTTGGCCAAGTGGACATTATTGCTGATGGAGTTCGACATCACGTATGTACCACAGAAGGAAGTCAAAGGTCAAGCCCTAGCAGACTTCCTCATGGCTCACCCAGTTCCTCTAGAATCTCCCCTGTCGAGTGACCTCCCAGATGAAGAAGTTTTTTGTACAGCGCTAACTCAGCGGTGGGAAATGTACTTTGATGGAGCATTCCAGTCTAATAGAGGGGGCACTGGAGTTGTGTTCTTAACTCCCGATGGTGGAATGATCCCTCTATCCTTCTCACTTGCAGAGGCGTTTTCTCATAACGAAGCCAAGTATCAAGCCCCCATAATCGGACTGAAAATCGTCCAAGAGCTAGACTTGGAACACTTGAACATCTTCGATGACTCTTAGCTGGTCATCTGGCAGCTTTAGGGGATTTATGAAGTAAGGAAAGACACCCTCAAGCCTTATCATGACATGGCCAAATCCTACATGGCCTGGTTTGATGATTTCTCCCTGAGTCATATCCCTAGAAGGCTAAACTCGCAGGCTGATGCACCCTCGAAGCTCGATGCCACCATTCAATTGTCTTCATCATGGTCCACTCCAGTCTGGGTAACTGAATGGAGACACGTTGACTTAAGAGCCAAAGTTGATGCAGATGACAAGAGGGATATCTTCCCTGAATGCCCGCCTTACCCATTCGGGGTACTCCTCGCAGCTAAGGATGTCGTTGCGGCAGAGCAAGAAATGTCCCAAGGAAAAGGATCTAAGGACAAGGAGCGGGAGCTTGAATTCTTCGACCCAATGTGTGTGGAGGTTGAACAAGTAGAGGACTGGAGGGAGGCTATCGTGGACTTCATAAAGCATGGAAGACTACCTCAGGATCGGGCAGAACGCAACAGCATACGGCGGATGTCCACCAAGTACACCCTTCTCGACGGGGATGTCCTCTTTCGTCGGTCATTTGATGGAATTCTACTCAAATGCGTCGACGTGCAAGAAGCAAGTAAAGTGGTCGAGGAAGTGCACTCCGACATCTATGGGCTGCATCAGTCTGGCCCCAAGCTCTACAAGCATATACGTAGACTCGGCTATTACTGGCCTTCCATGATTGCTGACGCTCAAAAGTATGCCAAAAGATGCCAGGTGTGTCAGATCCACTCAAGCCTCATTCATCAACCCCCAGAGCCCTACAGTGACATCGTGACCCTTTTCCCAGTGGGGTATAGACATTGTAGGACACATCGATCCCCCTTCTGCCTTGGGTCAGGCCTTCATTTTGACAGCAACGGACTACTCTTCTAAGTGGGCTGAAGCGATCCCTGTCAAGCAGGTTTCAGGGACTGCGGTAGCCAATTTCGTACTTCATCACATCATCTATTGATTCGAAGTTCCGGACTGGATAATCTTTGGTAATGACCCCCAGTTCAAAAGCCATCATGTTGATCACCTAGCTAACCAGTTCGGCTTCAAGTGGAAGTACTCAGCTATGTACTACCCTCGAGCCAACGGTTTGGCCGACTCTTTCAACAAACCTTGTGCAGGTTCTCCGAAAGTCAGTTTCAAAGTCAAAGAAGAATTGGCACGTGAAGTTGCCTGAAGCTCTGTGGGCTTATCGCACCACCACTTGGAATGCTACAAACTCCAAGCCATATTGCCGGGTCTATGGAGGTGAGGCGGTCCTACCCCTCGAGGTTCAAATACCCTCACTTTGTGTCACTATACATCAAGGATTGATTGAAGATGAGAGGGTCAAGCTCCATTACCAAGAGTTGGATGCCCTTGACAAAAAGAGGCTAGAGGCCCAGCAAAACCTCGAGCTCAATCAAGGAAGAATAAGGACGGCCTTTGACAAGTCTGTCAAGGTTTGCTCGTTCGGTCGTGGGGATCTAGTCTTAGCAGTCAAGAGACTGATCGTCATGCATGGGCGCCACAAAGGAAAATTCGAGTCCAAATGGGAAGGTCAGTTCATAGTAAAAAAGGTCACCCCTAACGGGGCCTATGTACTGGCAAACTTGAATGGAGGAGAGGCGATGCCCCCTATCAATAGTCGATACCTAAAAAAGTATTTTCCCTGATGTATCCCTAAAATGCGGCGTATGCAGAAAGAAAAGAATGAAATGGAAAAGAAGAACATTAAGCCTATGCAAAAGAAGTTCATCTCTATCATTGCATTAAAAAGAGTTACAAGTTACAATCAAAAGCCCATTACTAGGGAAGTTACAAAGCTTTTGCATTTGGGGGTTAGAGGACGGTTACGGGATAAAAAGAAGCGCTCTCCTCACAAAGAAGAAGCAAACTCCCCAAAGAAATGCTCTCCTCACAAAGAAAAAGCAAAACCACTTGGAGAAGTTAGCTTCAGTGCCACCAAAGAGGATGGTTACATGCCAAAAGAAGGTGTCAACCATTTTCGAGTCAGCTTCAATTCATTTGACGAGGCGTAGTTGACTTCTAAGGGACCAGCCCACGATGAAACAACATGGACTTCACGGCTGCGCTAGAAGATTTGGCCTCCAACAGACCACAATGGCAGGGTCTCCTTGTTTGCCATCACTCTTGACTCCCACGAGACATCGACGTCCATGGTCGTCGCTGTGCACAACTCAACACTGTGCGCAGCCATCGTCGTGCGCAACACAATGCCATGTTCTACCATCACCATGGGAAAGAAAACACCGCGCGAGACCATCACCGCGATCAGCATGCTCCTGAACGGGGCTATCGCCATGCGTGGTTCAGGGACACGAAGGTGGCACCGCATATGACGTAATGTCACACATGCCCTTGTTATACTTCGATTCCCACCGTCTCCAATTCCTAGAAGGCATTAACCCTTGTGCTTCCTCGGTTTCCCCAGCTACCTGCCCGCGACGACCTTCCACCTTCTCGTGACCTTTCATCTCCTCCGTAACCCTTTGAATTTAGCCAAAAACACTCCTCCGTCAGTCAAAAATCCCGTCTGACCTTGTTCTTTCCCCTACCGGCATCTCTCCTCTCCACCAAGAATCCATTCCTGACTACCAAAGAACCCTTCCCCGCCTTCTACTGGTTACTGAAGTTAGTGAAAACCACCGAAAGTCCCCAGAAGACTTCCCTGCAACCCTGCGAGTCTTCCCTTCTCCCTGGTTTCTCACTTCAGCAGTTCACCAAAGCTCATCGGAATTCCACTGAGTTTTCGATGAGCCCAATGCAGCCCCTTCTCTTTCTCCTCCAATAACCAGAGGACTGATAGAGCCCTCTAAACTCTATGCGACCTCCTCAGTAGTAGAACGACAAGAGGAGCACTTGAACCCTTGCAGGGCACCACTGTAAATCCTGCTAAGGCTTTGGGAAGCCCTCTTCCTTGCTCAGAAAGCTCCACGCTTGTCCAAAAGTGTTCGCAATCACCCTGTGAAGCTTCGCACTTCCTGATGCTCATCAGAAAAACTACAAAGGGCCTATCTCTACAAGTTTTGGCCGGAGAGTTTCTGTAGGAAAATCCCTTGCTAAAGGCTCTGGCTCTCTCTCTCTATAAAAATTTATTTTACCCTTCGATAAAACAGTGAATGGGGTTTTCCCCCTTTTATACCCAGAGATGATGCAAACTGCCCTCGACAAACAAAAAATGACATTCCAGTTCCCAGTTCCTGAGGGCATTAAGACCATGCCGGGTCCGGTCAAGTCCGAGACCCGAAAAGGTCATCGCCGCAAGCTTCATTCAAAGGTCAGCGCTGCGCGCTTTGTCAAAGGACTATCGTCGTGCACCTCGTCTAGAGGCTATTGTCGCATGCCTCCACAAGTGGTCATCGTTGCATGCCTCATCAAGAGGTCATCGCCGTGTGTTTCATCGGGAGCTACCATCGTGCGCTTCACCAGGGGGCCTAATGCCACTTGCATCATCCGACACTTAGTGCCATGTGCATGCCGTGGCACTCTCAACCGGACCATTGTCCTGTACTCTCAAGAAATTCATCCCCTGCACCACACCCTCACTCCTCAGGGAGTCCAGCCTCCGGTGACGGCTCTACTCCCCATGGAGTCACATTCACTTAGCACGTCACAGTCCATGCTGCATGACCTTAAATTGTACAGCTGAGGTCTAGTTGCACGACCTTAAACTGCAAGGTTCAAACTATATGACCTTAAACTGTAGCGGTAGTCTAATTGCACGACCTTAAACTGCATAGTCCTTGTTTCATGACTCTAAACTGTAGGAAAGGTCTAGTTGCATGACCTTAAACTATATGGTCCAAATTATATGACCTTAAACTGTAGTGGTGGTCCAGTTGCACGACCTTAAACTGCATAGTCCTTGTTTCAAGACTCAAAACTGTATGACTATGGTCCAGTTGTGTGACCTTAAACCATATAGTGCACGTTCTGGCCGCATGATATTAAAAGGTTTGGCATGACGGTCCAAACTACATGACCTTAAACTGTAGCGGAGGTCTAGTTGCACGACCTTAAACTGCATAGTCCTAACTACATGACTTTAAACTGCATAGCCACGGTCCGAGCTACAAGACCCTAAAAACTGTAACAGACGGTGCGACAAATGGCCCATGCGCATAGCCCCATCGCTCATTATCCCCATGGAGTCACACTGGCCCTCTTAACCCCCAGTGAAATCTCTTTTGTCTGCCACTCCTCGAGTGCTGCCATCTCCATCTAAAACCTCTCTTCTTGTGTATAGCCTAAACCACCTTTATCCCTAGGAGTCATATGGCTATCCACAACTCATTCCCCATGTAGCTTTACCTATATGACGACCCACAGACTAGTCCATGCTGCATGACCTTAAACTGCATAACTACGGTCCGTACTGCATGACCTTAAACTGCACAGCCATGGTCCAAACTATATGACCTTAAACTGTATGACCTTAAACTGCATGATCCTAGTTGCATGACTTTAGACTGCATAACCATGGTCCACGCTAGATGACATAAACCATAGTGCTCGTTCTGACCGCATGACGTTAAACTGCTTTGCCCAGGTCTAGGAGGCATGACCTTAAAGACGCCCCCACATACGCGCACAATCCTTTTATGCGCATCTTCATGCATGACTTCCTTAACCGACCCGTTTGTGTGCGCACTCCACCTCTATTTCCTCCCCAGTGAGTCTACATATGCACACACATGCCCTTTGAGTGCATCTTTACACACGCCTTCCCAAGCTGACCCATTCATGTGCGCGCACCACCTTCACCATCATTACCATCCTTTCGCCCAGTGAGTCTTACCCATGCTCACCAAACCTCGAACCCTTTCGCAAGCCATACTTGCCATTAGCTAGTGGCTCAGCCACCATCCAGCCATCATCAACTCTTCACAAGGCAACGTCATGCCATCTTCCCAAGTGAGTCAAAAGTCATCACCAAGCTAACTCTATGGCATCCACAAACTGCCATTCATCACCACTACGGTCCAGCTGTATGACCCTAAACTATAGTGCACGTCCTGGTAGCATGATGTTAAAAGGCTTCGCATAGGTCTTGAAGGCATGACCCTAAACACGCCTTCTAAAAAAAAACGGGCATGGTGTACACCTAGACAAGGGAACGCCATGAGTAAAAATGATGGACAGGTATGGTCATAAACCATGAATAATAGAGTTATGTGGAAAACAAAATCTAGGCACGGTGAAACCCCGAAAGGGCATCGTGAGTAAAAAAGGATGAAAAGGGTGGACATAACCGCAGGTCATGGGTAAAAAAGCCCAAAAATAACAAGAGTTGGCAAAAACCGTCTTCACGGTACCACTTCCTCTGTTCAAGTGAAAACCCGCAAAAGGGCACTTGGACTGACAAGGCAGGATGATGCACAGCTGTTGCCTTAGCCGACATCCAGTTTCCAAATAGACAAGATCCTAGCTAATGAGGTCTGCCTAAAATTCTCAAAAGTCGGCATCTAATCACAACACCAGATGGCTCATCAGGGAGTGAGAGCCGCATAAGATCTCCCAAGAACATGGCTCAGAGCCGCATAAGATCCCCCATGTTTCGACATGGCTCATCAAGGAGTGAGAGCCGCATAAGATCTCCCCAGCAATCATGGATCATCAGGGGGGTGAGAGCTGCATAAGATCCCCCACATTTCAACAAGGCTCATCAAGGAGTGAGAGCCGTACAAGATCTCCCAAGAACATGGCTCATCAGGGGCTGAGAGCCGCATAAGATCCCCCACGATTCAACATGGTTCATCACGGAGTGAGAGCCGCATAAGATCTCTCAGCAATCATGGCTCATCAGGGGGTGAGAGCCGCATAAGATCCCCCATGTTTCAACATGACTCATCAGAGAGTGAGAGTCGTATAAGATCTCCCAACAATCATGGCTCATTAGGGGGTGAGAGCTGCATAAGATCCCCCACGTTTCAACATGGCTCATCAGGGAGTGACAGCCGCATAAGATCTCCCCAGTTCAAAAACAACACGAGTCCTTGAGGGTGAGGACGATGACTAAAATATCCCTTCGAAAATGATAAGGACCATCACGAAGGCAAGAAACTGACGAAGCCAGGGTCTAACTTGCCACAGGCTTCAGGGTACGTCTCGCTAAAACCCCCTAACCTACATGGGACCAAACTTTCGGGACGGTTCAGAAGCCCCCGACTGGACCCCGCTAGATGGAACCTACAAAGATACCCTGAGTATGAAAAGAAAACCTAGTGTAGTAGCGAACAATGCCGACCAAAGGTTCGTAGCATTTGGTCTTCAAAAAGAGGCCCGATAGTCCCTTGAGGGTGAGGAATTCGATAAGATACCTCAAAATTCCCAAATGATTGCACTTCTCAATTCTCTTGAAACACAAGATTCGACGAGGCATGCTATTGGAAGGTATTTTTCATCAACATGGGGCCCTTGCTCAATAAAGCCTAGCAAACAGTGAAAATTCCAACAGTCTTAGAATACCCTTGGAATCAGCCAAGATCTTCATGAGGTCTCTCAAAAGTCTCACACCAAGTTTCGTTACATTCCGACATGTCTAAGGCAGTGCAGAGTGAGAAACAGTTCCGACAGAATCAGCCTTTGGCACCCTGAAATGACCCCTATAACTACAGCTATATTTTTTATGTCTCAAAATGCTATGAAATCACCACCATTGGATCGGACACGTTTGAAAATCCCCAGGGGTCAAATTTCAGCGCGAACGGACACTCCAAGAAGACGTTATAGGCAAAAGAGTGAAAAAGAAGGGGTCGCACACTATTCCCTTGCGGCCACCCAGCAAAACAGTCACGACCAATGACTTTCGATGCTCATATCTCACCCTTTCCTAAGTCGGATCATGCTCAAATCTGGTAAGCATGTTCGTCTAGTCAAGACGAGCGATTTGATATGTGGCACACGCCGTGACGACACCTGAGCGCGATGAAAAGCTAGAGAGAAATTGCGGATCCATGAAGAAAGTACAGCAAATTCAGCAGTGTATTATCTCGCTCAAGCGACGCTACATATGATCCTGATCGACGCGAGACTAATTCCATTGTGGGCGTAAGGTCTCAGGCAATCACTGACCCGAACCCCGTACATGATGAATGGTCGGATTCTATACACGAAGCCGACGAAGAAACTGCAAATTCTGTCTTCGAAACTCCAGATTCCGACCAAAATTCCAAAGTTACAAAATCATCGTTCGGGCATGGAATCGAGCTGCTTTTGTTGCTCTGTGATCTTAACGGCATGCTCAGTGTAATCCAGCAAGAAATCACCGAAAAAATCAAGGAACGAGTACACTATCGATCCGAAATTTCAAGTTCCACTCAAATTTCTAGTCTCATGATCGTGCACTAAAAACACGATCAATCGGGTATCAAAACGACCCCGGATCATCTATGTAAGATCAGGCAAGTTCTAGGGCACCAAAGCGACTGTTCTAGAATTTTATGAATTGTTAGGAAGGGGCAAATCTGTCATTTTTACCCTATTTTCTAATTTCTTTTAATTTAATTTAATCTTAATTTCCAGCAATTAGGGTTACTTTTGATCATCCACTCATGTTTGGGGCAAATTCTATATACGTACCTGCATTGTATCCAGAAAAAAGGACACACACACATGATCCATCTCCTTGCAAAAGAGAGTTTTTACTGAATATAGTTTCTCTTTCTTCCCACTGTTGTGTCACACTAGAGAGAGAGAGAGTGAGGTGAGAGAAACTTTTGACCGGTACCCTTAGGTTCGAGGTAAACCTTATCTCTCTTCTTTTTCTTTTCTTCTCTCTCATATTTTCTCTTTTCTCTTTCTTCTTCTTCTTCCCCGTCTGAGCTCTCCTCAAAGGCCATGCACAACAGTGGCAGTGTCATGCATGCCTCTCTCGTAGCCTCACAGGTCGCGCATGGCGATGGCAGTTCCATGCACACGTCTCTTTCTCCCTTTGTTCTATCTCTTTCGCGAGGCCTACAGATGGCGTTGTTCATCGCCGTCTGCAGACTTATCCTAAGTGCCTCAGCGAAGGACGCAGGTAATGAAGCCTATCGTCGCCAACAGGGCCTTCACCCCCTGTCGCGTGACTGTTGAAGATGGCAATACCCATTGCCGTCCATAAAGGTTCGAGGCAATATTCGTTGCCGCATGCTGGCTTCTTCTGTGCTTCCCTGGGCCCATTGTCGTGCGCTCTACGAGAAGTAATCGCCGAGAGACCTATGAGAAGTTATCGTTGTTCGCCTCGTTAGGAGCCATCACTGTTCACTAAGGACTTGTCCCCTCCTCGTGCGCCCAACGACGATGCCCATTGTCGTCTGGATTCTTCCTCCCTTTGTCGTCTCTCTCTCTCTTTTCTTCATCCTTTTCTCTTCTAATTTTATTGAGGGTAGATCTAGCTTAGCACTGCCATCTCGGTCTTGGTTTTGAGTAGTATTGCAGCCATGTTGGTCCTAAGGACGATGCTCGTCTTGCTACCACTTTGAGTCGATAATTGTCTGGATGTCATGCTAGCTTCGTCTCTCCGTCGAATTTTTCTTCTCTTTTCTATCTTTATCTAAAACTTTACGTTTCATCACGCTTTCACATGAACATACATTGCCCTAAAATAAGGATGGGTCTCCTTGACCCTCTTTATAGACAATGTAAAATTCAATTAATGGATGTGACCTTCATGTAGATCTGATACTCCTAAATATTCAAGATTTTGATATTATTCTGGGCATGGATTGGTTGTCCACATATTATGCCACCGTCAATTGCCATGAAAAGATGATAACCTTTGAACGCCCTAACCAACATGAGCTGCACTTCGAGGGCGCTAAGGATACTCCCCCTCTGCACTTTATTTCTGTTCTTCGGGCCTCTCGCCTCTTGGCTAAGAGATGTGAGGGATATCTAGCCTATGTAGTAAAGAATTGGGACGTCCAGTCCTAGCTAGAAGGGAATACCAGTAGTGGGAGAGTACCCCAAGGTCTTCCCAGAAGAGTTCTCATCCTTACCTCCAATGAGGGAGATTGAATTTGAGATAGACGTGATACCTGACACTGTTACCATCTCCAAATCCCCATATAGAATGGCTCCAGTAGAGTTGAAGGAGTTGAAAGAACAGTTGTAAGAATTGCTGGATAAGGGCTTCATCCTACCCAGTGTTTCACCTTGGGATGCACCGGTCCTATTTATGAAGAAGAAGGATGGGTCCTTAAGGTTGTGTATCGACTATAGGCAGTTAAACCAAGTAACAATGAAGAATAAGTATCCCCTGCCTGGAATTGACGACCATTTTTACTAGCTCCAAGGAGCCCAAGTGTTTTTCAAAGATTGATCTTCGGTCGAGTAATCACCAACTGCGAGTCAGGGAGGGAGACATCCCAAAGACTGTTTTCAAAACTTGATACGGTCATTATGAGTTCCTCGTGATGTCGTTCAAGTTAACTAATGCCCACGTTGTGTTCATGGATTTAATGAATAGGGTATTCAGACCTTTCCTAGACGATTTTGTAATGTTATTTATTGATGATATTTTGGTACATTCAAAAAGTCGGGAACTATATGAGCAGCATCTGAGAATTGTCTTGCAAACTTTGAAGTCAGAAAGATTATATGCCAAATTAAGCAAGAGTGAGTTTTGGCTCCCCAGTATAGCTTTCCTTGGGCACATCATTTCTAAAGATGGGATCACGGTAAAAGATTGAAGCCATACTTAAGTGGGAGAGTTCGACAAATGTGACCGAAGTTCGTACCTTTTCGAGGTTCGTAGGATACTACAAGCGCTTTGTAGAGGGATTCTCAAAGATAGTGCTTCTCCTTACTTGGCTGACCCAAAAGAATGTGATATTCATGTGGTCAGAGGATTGCGAGAGAAGCTTCCAGGAGCTTAAGAAGAGACTAACCACAGCCCCGATACTGACCTTACCCAAAGGAAATGAGGACTTTGTGTTTTACACCGATGCTTCTCATAAAGGGCTTGATGTGTACTCATGCAAAGGGGGAAGGTTATCGCTTATGCCTCCAGATAGTTGAAGTCGTATGAGCAAAACTATCCAACTCATGACTTGAAGCTTGCGGCCGTAGTGTTTGTGTTGAAGATCTGGAGACACTACCTATGTGGGGCCCAATTTAAGGTGTTTATGGATCATTAGAGCCTCAAGTACCTATTTTCTCAAAAGGAGTTGAACATGAGGCAAAGAAGATGGATGAATATATTGAATGATTATGATTGTACAATCGATTACCATCCAGGCAAGACTAATGTAGTAGCCGACACTTTAAGCCGGAAAGGTGTAATATCAGTGGCACACATGATGGTTCGAGAGATGAGATTACTAGAGGATGCGGTGGAATGGCACCCAACTCTACCCCTCAATGATGGGGTCGGAATGCTTTCATGTATGATAATAGAGCCTCAGCTCTTCCAACAGATCTGAATGGAGCAAAAAGAAGATCCTCAACTTATGAAGATCCATTAAGAAATGAAAACAAAAGGAAAGAAAGATTTCACTATGAGCGGTGATGAGTTGTTAAGGTTTAAGGGTTGAGTATGTGTTCTTAATGACAAAAGCATAAAAAGGGTTGTTCTAGAAGAAACACACCATTCCGATACACGGTACACCCAGAGAATACAAAAATGTACCAGGACATGAAGAAGGTCTTCTGGTGGAACAATATGAAGAGGGAGGTGGCACAATTTGTCACTAAGTGCTAAACGTGTCAGCAAGTGAAGGCGGAACATCAGAAACCCACGGGACTATTACAACCCTTACCCATACCCGAGTGGAAATGAGAACACATAACGATGACTTTTGCTTCTGAATTGCTTAGCTCAAGTGCAAGGCATGATATTATTTGGGTTATTGTGGACCAATTAACTAAAGCTGCTCACTTTTTACCTATTCGCACAACTAACACCTTAGAAAAGTTGGCCCAGTTATACATCAAAGAAATTGTAAGGTTACATGGAATACCTATCAGCATCGTGTCCGACAGGGACACCAGGTTCACCTCTAGGTTTTGGACAAGTCTGCAGTCAGCCTTGGGAACCAGACTTACCTTTAGCACCGCCTTTCACCCCCAGACAGATGGGCAATCAAAGAGAACCATTCAGACTTTGAAAGACATGTTAAGAGCTTGTGTTACTGATTTTAAGGGAAGCTGGGAAGACCATTTGCCTCTACTAGAATTTTCCTATAACAACAGCTTCCAAGCCAGTATTCAAATAGCGCCTTTTGAGGCCCTGTTTGGAAGAAAGTGTAGGTCGCCCGTCTGTTGGGATGACGTGGACGAAAGAAAATTATTGGGGCCCAAAATTTTCCAAATAACATCTAAAAAGATCTCCTTAAATCAAGAACGGCTCAGGACAGCCCGAAGTCGACGGAAGGGTTACGCTAATAATCGTAGGAGAGACCTCGAGTTTGAAATGGGTGATCGAGTCTTCTTGAAAGTACCACCGATTAAAGGCATTATGAGGTTTGGTAAAAATGGGAAGCTGAGCCCGCAATTTTTAGGGCCTTTTGAGATCTTAGAAAGAGTTGGAAACATGGCATATCGGCTTGCCCTACCACCTGAATTAGCCAGTATCCATAATGTTTTTCATGTATCATTGCTAAGAACATATTAGCCTGACCTGCCCCATGTCTTGAAGTATGAGCCAGTTTCAATCAGAGAAGATTTGACCTATATTGAACAACCGATTGAGTTATTGGACATGAGAGTATAGGTTTTGCGCAATAAAGAAGTTACCCTGGTTCGGGTGTTGTGGCAATACCATTCAAGGGAAGAATCGACATGGGAACAGGAGGACGAACTCCGGGAGAACTACCCCCACCTTTTTTATTGACAATGATATGATTTTGAGGACAAAATCCTTTTAGGGGGGTGGGGGGATGATGTAGGTTCCGCAAACTTTCTCAGACATGAGACAAGCACGACAATAAAGTTAGATGATGGAAAGTTGTTGTCGCGAGTGTCGAAGTGTTAAAGTTGTGCCTTGCAATTGCCGCGTATGAAAAAAGAGGAGAGAGAAAGAAGAGGCAGCACTGTGAGTGAAGAAGAAGGGACTAACGATGTGCATGTAAAAAACTAACGCCGTGTGTGTAAAGGACTAATGTCGCGCGTGAAGGCAGAGAAGAAGCAACGCCGTGCATGAAAAGGACTAACATCGCACGTGAAGGCAGAAAAGAGGTAACGTCGCGGGAGAAGAGAAGGCAACGTCGTACGTGTGTAGCGTTGTGAGTGAAAAGGGAAAATTTGACTGCTGCCCTATGTGTCAGCGCTACCCACGGTCAACCACAGTGATTTCCACCAACCTGATCAGCCATAGTGAATCCCACCTACCTTGGGTAATTAAACCCCTCTCCCCTTCCTTTTCACTGCAGTTTCCATCTCTTGCTCTCATACTCCCTCTCTCTAGAATCAAAGCGTGAGTTAACTACTACCCTTGGTGAAATCCATTGCTCGGAGCTTGAGGTGGCCTGCGAGTGGGAGGTTTGAGGGCACCATAAACATCAGGTAAGTAGGTTTAATATCTATGCATCACTCAATTTGGTACTGATCAAATTTGAATAATAAAGATAAGTAAAATGATAGAATGAAGGATATAGGTGTGGTTGAGTTAAAATGAATTTGAATGATTGATTGAGTGTGGTAAATAAAATTGTTAGTTGTGGAAATTTGTGGCATAGCTCACTTAGAAGACTAGGTTTACATGAATAAGGTTTTGCATTAAAGCTTATGTCATGGGTTATTTGTAGCATGTCAAAACTTGCAAAAGGAATTTTCAGAAACTGTGAGGCTTTTTTTATTGAACTTTTCAGTAGTCAAAAGGTATCCAAATGGGCTCAAATCAGTCTTGAATGAAAGATATTCTTGTCTACTAAAATTTTAGTTTTTACACCAAGTTAAAATTTCGTACGGTTAAGAGATATGCCCCCAATAGTTGCAGGAAATTCCAGCAACGGTCACTCACTTTGGCTCGAGCTCTTGACCTATCAAATGGCATCCAAATACCTTCAAAGCACCACTATTGTAAAGATCTATAAGTAACTTAAAGTTGCATGTTCAAATCATTTTGAAACTCCCCTTAGATTAGGAGTTATGCCCCCGAGATGAAGGATACGCCACTGTTACTTGCCACAAAAAATTTCAGTAATGTGCTCATCTTGGAAATAAATTGTTTTGCACTCAAACTCCGCCCAAATGTATTCAAATCAATTATATATGAACCATAAGTGAGTCTATTTCAAAATTTATGTTGGAACCATACTAAAACTCTCCACGATTCAAGAATGGCGTTCCTTTTTCTATGAGGATGTCATGATTATGGATGTGGTGAAATTGTGCACTCTTTTACGGAACTATTCACTTATCAATTCAAGTGACAAGTGTTATGAGTGATAATTGATAAAGTATACATTTTATGTGATAGTTTTCATATGATGAATTCTGCATGTTAAGTGCCATGGTGTTATGTGAACAATGCTATGTGATCATGCGATAAGTGATAATCGATAAGTGCAAATGCCATGGGATAGCTCTACGATAAATGTTATATGATAAATACCGTAGTGCTAATGTGATAAATTGTTATGAATGCTAATTGATAAGTGTAAGTGTCATGTGATAGCCCTCTATGATGGATGTTTCATGCTAAGTGGCATAGTATACATGATAGTTGTATATTTCTGAACAAGACTCAGACCTTACATAATGAAACTGGAATTATCTGTCATAAGGCACTGACTAAGTATGAGTAAATTTACTGCTTGAACATGTTACGATACTATGATATTGACCACTAGTGATGGGACACTCATCGGTAGTGGATACTGTTATACTAATACTACCCAGTACGCAATGGGACACTCATCGGTAGTGGGTACTGTTATGCTGAGAAAAGTGATGCCGTCAGTATTCTCTGACTCGCTGAATGATAGAACGGAGTTAGGTGAAAGTGAAATGGGAGGGTCGCACCCCCCATTTGTCATTGCCCTCCCTCTTGAGAAATGGTAGAGATCCTAAGCAATGGGATTGGCTTGGCCTGATGAATTGGGCTTCTACTTCGAAAGTAGGTGAACTAAGGAGTGAGTGGATGATGCCTGAATAATGCATGTGAATTATGATGATTGTAATGATTGAATGATAACCATGACATTTTGATATGACACCTGTAATAGATGCATTGATGTGAGTTCTAATTATATGATGTTTGCACTATGATTTCTTATGATTGAAAGCATTGTTCATGATGCATGGATAGATTCAATAATGATGCATAGCACCTAGATCTACTTACTGGGCTTTATAGCTCATCCAACTATATCTCCCTTCATGTAGATTGATAGCGACAGGTTAAGAGTCAGAAGTGAGAGGTTCGCGGTTGGAAGTCGAGGCCACAGCCTGTTAAGGAGGAATTTTGACATTGTATGTTGTTGGGCGGTTGGCCCTAACTCTTTTGTTCATTTTGGAAATATGCAACATTGGGCCTCGATGCCCCAAACTCAAATGTAACATTTTTGGAAGAAATTTTATGTGGTACATCGTCTATGGTGTACGGAATCTCCCAGGTTTAAATGTTTATCTGCACTTTAGAATTACTGTTTCAGTCTTTTTCTATGGTTTGCTTTGATCACCAATATCAAAGTCTTGAGTCCACTTCGACCTAAGTGATATACGCTGCCTTGGGATTATGGACCAGTGCTCGGTCACCATCCGACATTAACAAAAGGGCAGCCGGGGACGGGGTCATGACATATTGGTTCACAATATGCTCCATGAACCTCTCCTTAGTCCAAATGGGGTTAGTTTAGCCTATCCAGATCCCAGTGTGCAAAGAGTCTGGTAGCCACTGGTCACTCCCACTGTGACTCGGAACAATACTGGCATCGCATATAAGGCCATATATCTAACATTCTCCTACTTGGATTTTTTAGGCTTAGAAAGCATAAATAAACAATATTCTATCTGAGATCCTAATGTCAGTAACTTATTGTTTTCTCATTATCCACATATGAGCAATAATATGCTCCTAGGCAGCACAATGCCCTATTCACACGCAAGCAACACTATGCTACACACACACATAAATTTTCCCCTATGCCTTTATGTAAAACTCTCAACTTTATCATGTACTCTCATGCCCCTTACATGCCCATTAAAACCATCAGGTGGCAATCCCTTCTTATAGGGTATGCATGCATAACCTCCATGGGTGCTTAAGCTAAATCACCTCACCATCTTCTATATCCTCTTGATATGATAGAATCCAAATTTAATATGTTTTGCATTATTGTGAAACCTTTCATGTTTTACCGTTGAAGCCAATAATTAAACATCATTTTAACGGTTTTACATGCCTCAATGGCCAATATCTGAGATGGTTGAGAAAATCATTGCCTCCTTTAGTAGTAAGGTAGGTTGCCACACATCATGAATCCCATAATGATATTGTTCCTCTTCATAAATGAAAAAATATATAGAGGCAACCTTTCACTTATTTGCATTCCCTTGTTAATAAAAATATCGAGGCATAACCCGTGCTTGGGGTCGTCCCATATTTTTATAAATCTCAAAATTCTCTTAATAGCTTTTCCAATGCTCTTTACTCTTATATCCACTAATCTCACTCGTGGAAAAATCTAATCTGGCCAAGTTCCTTGGGTAAGGAACATTGAATATCCCATAATATTCTTGTAGGGATCTTTCTCCTTATATGGTATTTCCTATTCAATTTTGAAAAACACCTTAGTTTGATTCTCATATCCACTGATAGGTTATCTTAAATCCCTTTCTCCCAATATGAAACGATCTTACTGATATGTTTTTGATAAACTTGATCATGATACTTTCTATCATAATTCTCTGACAACATATTCTTTGTCTCTTAAATCGTTCCTAGCGAGTTTAATGGCAACAATATAGAGTCTCAAAAATACTATACCACTCCCACTGACCTCAACATTCATATGCTTAATCATCCTTAAAAATTCCCATTGGGCAGTTTATCATGGAATCACATAAATCACCTTCTTGATCCTTTTCTAAAGTCATAGAGAGACTTTGAACAACATCTCCACCATATTTTGCTTTCTTTTCAATTTCAAATCCATCAGGCTCATCTTGGGTAAGAAAAACTCTTGTTTGAATTTCCTTTCACATACCCACTTTAATTCGATCGTCTTTCGATTCAGAGAAAGAATACTCCACACTTTGTTCTCATTGATTGACTTTGATTCATCTTTCATGGCTTCCTCCCATGGCAGGTGTTTCGGACATCTTATCGCTTTTGAGAAGGTTCATCATTTTCCATGTTACTAACTTTCTCACAGACTTCTCTTTAGCAGGTAAGAAAAGAAAACACGAGGGTCATCTCACTCTGGTTTTGTTTTTTAGTTTGAAGTTGGGTAGAGGGTTACTGGTCCTTAATATCTAATAAAAAATATTTCTTGAGGAATTCATTCTAAGAAAAACATGCATCTAGACTCTTAATGACTATCCCATTGGACAAGTGAGATTTGGAATTTAGCATGGTTTTGTTTGAGATGGGATTACGACTTAGGATAAATAAACAACCTAAAACTTTGAGATGACATTAAGATGGAGGTTTTGAGGTGGCAAACATTCAAGTATGTCAAGTATATCTGAGTGGACTATCATCCAAAACCAAATAACTCTATGGACCTTTTCTATGAGAGGGCTTAGTCACTTTCCTTCCAAAATATTCCACTAACAAGATTTGGAAATTGTCATCAATATCTTATGGATACTTTCCATCATTTCATTGCCTTTGTGGCCTAATCTTTTTGTGCCTCTCAACTGAGGATTTAATATCTATTGGGAACATACCATTTTCCAAATAGCTCATAAAAAGTGTCTGGACCAATGAGGTCCATACCATAGCACAACCAAGAATCTCTCATGAAGAAAAACGGGCAACCAAGGCATAAAGTCAAAAGCAAAGATGAGGTTCTCATGCAAGCAATGTGTGTATTGAGTAACCCTGATATAATCTCAATTTCTAGTTCTGGTTCATCCTGATTTCCACTATGCAAATCTTAGTTACTTTCCAATCTAAGTTTAGAAACATATTTCTTAATTAGTGATGTGCATGGTTTGACGCCTACAAAGTTGCCCATCATTCACTTATCATTTCTCAAATTGCTTTTCTTAATTTGAACCTTATTCATATACTTGAGGAACTAGGTAGGATACTAATAGAGATTCATATTACGCCCATTTCTTTTGCTCTCAAAGTACTAGGTAATAACACAATTCCTTTTATCAGGACTTGGAGCATACCCTTCAGTTCTACATCGCCTCTCAGATGGGAAGGCAAAGAACTTTCATATGGCTTTTTATCCTTGGAGTAGCTATGCGGATCCCACTTAAGACATATACCCTTTTCTCTTAATCTCTCTTTCTTTAATGTTAACGTAGTGTGCCATTGCGACAAAACTAGCCCTGCTGGGGTCAACTATGTTCTCAGCACCCATGGCATGCACATAAATATAAACAAGAGAAGGGATAGATTTTACCATATGAAATCAACCTTATCATATGACCTCACCAATCACCAACAGAGTGTCACAAGCCATAGATTCGTCATCAACACGTCCCATGCACTCAATAGCATGAAGAGAAACTAGATGATCTGGATCGAAGCATCAAAGCACTTTCACAGATGCTCATCCACCTTACAACATTCCGGCTTGCAATAATCACCTCAAAAACATCTTAAGATTCTTGTATGGTATGTCATAGGCTTTGTAAGGACCACATATTTTTCCCAATCATGAGACGTGCATGGCAATAGTGTGTAGAAGAGGCCCAGCGACGTGTGTGTAAAAGAGGCCTAGCGCCGTGTGTGTAGAAGAGGCCTAGCACCATGTGTGTATAAGAGCCTAACACCGTGTGTGTATAGAACAGAGAGGAGGAAGAGCAACGTCGTGCATGTAGAGGAGCATCGCCGAGCGTGAATGGAGGTATTTCCGTGCGTGTAAGAGGCTATCGTCCCCCGTAAAGTGAGCATCGTTGTGTGTGAATGAAGGTATCACCGCGCATGTAAGAGGAGTAACAACGCGCGTGAAGGTGAAAAATGGGTAGCGTCGTGCGTGTCACTACTGCAGTTGTAAGGAGAAGATGTGACTGCTGTCAGCGTCGCACATGTCTTTTGAGGTGCACAAACAGGTAGGTTTTACACTATTGCAGTTGTAATGTCAAAAGAGTTTGATGTCCTTTTATCATCTTGAGATAGACTTTTTTCGAGAGGTAGAAATCCGGCTAGATCGTGAACTTTGGTCGTCAATGCAATGTGATCCATGGTGCTCCGAGTCTTTATTTTAATTGCAAATTAAAGAGGAGACTACCACAGTCGTTTTGCACCAAATTTTGTCCGTTTTGGTTCTTGCTTGAAGTTATTTCTGAATTCAAGAGATCGCCGAAAAAAGGGATTCCGGTGACTGAGCGATCTTGGTTTCTTCAACCATAGAATTTACGATTATCCGACCTTAGATTGAGTGTAAAAGTTATACCAACTTGTAGCCCTTCGTGATACAGTCTCATCATACTTGATTGTGCAATGAGCCGATGTACATATCTCAAGTTATTGCTTCACGAAGTTCGAGATGTATTTTCTTCAAAAACTTTGATTTCCATGGTTTCAGGCTCATCTTCTCTCTAGAAAAGCTTTGGCTCTGGGTCACGTCACGATATGTGCCATATGTTAAAACGACCGGGTTGTCGAGACCTAGCTTGTGTTTGAATTTGAGCTTGTTCTGACTCTAAACGAGCGACGTGTGGCTGTTTGCAGATCATCCCGAGATGTGACGAATGCAGCCTCCATGATTGGGGACTGGTTCGGTGAAGTCACACCGCAATAGTGTAAAACCTACCTATTTATGGTAATTTGGGCCCAAAATGTTCCTGTGATGTCCGATGGAGCCCAAATTTGGTCCTTAAGGGTTTTTCGACGTTATAGTTGCAATGGAAGTGGTATGGTATTGTTTTGAAGCCCCTAGTATAGGGATGTAGTTATAAGTTCTCTTTTTGACATGATAGTACTCTTTCCAAGGTTGCCTAGTTTTTGGATCATTTTGCAATGTTCCCTTGGTCTTGCGATGTCTTGGGTACCAACAGGACCAGATCGTCACTAGCTCTCTCCTTATTTGTATCAGAGACGTAAGTACGTCAAAAATGACGTATAACAAAAAGTTGTTCAAGAGATCCTCGAAGCAATCCTTATATAGATGCTGCAGTGATGCCTAAATGGGATTCATATAGTCCCGCAACTCATTAGATTATGAGGAAGATGGACTATGAGCCATCCAGCAACCAGGGGTTGAATGATGGCAAATGAATGTTGACACCCTTTGTAGTTATTAAGACCACGACGTTTCAACATATTCAAAACTAGGGTCTTAGATACCGAGGGCATCCTAGTTTACCCCAATGGCCCCTCTTCATTGACCAAACTTCTCATATGACAGTATCACAAGAACTGTCACCATCTCCCTTTGAACCTACTATTGACGAGGTCAATTCTCAAGAACTTCAAGAAGAGGAAGAAGTTCCCCAGACATCTCAAAACTCTGAGGATTCAAAGAGGGAAGAGGTGAAGGAAGAATTCTTACCCATGAAACAAGAAGTTGAAGCAGTGAAGGAGGATGAAGAGATTTCCAATTCCATGCTTCTTGATGAAGAATAAATAGAAGAAGCTCCAGAAGTATTGGAAGACGGTGGCCAAGCCATGACTGATGATTTGCAAGAGATAAACTTGGGTGATGAAGCTGACCCATGACCTACTTTTATCTCAGCCATTATGTCTCCTAAAGAGAAGGAGTATGTTGAATTCTTGCAAGCCAATCGAGACGTCTTTGCCTTGCATTATCAAGAGATGCCTGGTCTTAACCCTCAGGTCGCTATTTATAAGTTGGGAATTGAACTATCCTACTTGATATTAAACTATATCACTCAATGGTCCAAGTTATATGACCTTAAACTATAGCACACGTCCTGGCCGTATAAAGTTAAAATGCATTGCACAATGGTACCAACTATACAACCCTAAACTCTAGCACACATCCTAGTGGCACGACATTAAACTGCATCACATGCAGTCTCGAAGGCATGACCCTAAAACTGCCTTCACTTGGTCTTGGTGGATGACCTTAAAACACACCAATTCTATGGTTATGGTGGCATGACCTTAAAATTGCTTCATCAAGAAAGATGGACATGACGAAAACCCACGAGGGCATCATGGATAAAGAAAAGAATAGAAAGAAAAAATGACGGATGTAACAGTATCATCAACTATTGCTAGTAAAATACGTCAAAATAAAAGAAATGGGCACGATGAAAAACCCACAAGGGCATCAAGTAAAAAAAAAAAAACATGGCAGACATGGTGCAGACATGGTGCACAAGCTATGGGCAAAAGAGCCACAAAAATATAGATACGGGGTTCTTGTGGAAACCAGAAATGACACACACCCAAGGACTTGAATGAAAACCCAAGAGGGCATTCGAGTCACATATGCTGGAAATCAAACATGCTTCTGAGCAAAGCACGCCCCTAGGCTCATCTCTTACCCCTTTTTTTCAAAGGAGACAACGATTAGTCTCAAGAGATAGAGAAGAAAAGCAATCCATGAAGAAAGAAGACACATGCAAGCCAAAGAAAAAGCAGATTCAGTCCATGTACAAAAAGAATTATGAAATTGTGTTTACAATCATCACAAAAAGGAAATGGAAAAGACTTAGAATAATCAACGCATCAAATAATGCATTGTCTTCTATAAGTCTTCGAAAGCTTCATGAATCTTAAGTTTCAACGCTTCTGACGACTCTAAATCTTTATTCCTCTCCCCATTGAGAAGAGAGATCGTTTGAGCAACTTGGTTTTACATTGTACTTGTCACAACCACTTTAGAGTTCAGTCTCTAGTGCTTGAGGCTTGCTCTTTAGAGTTCAGTCTCTTGCTTGAGGCTTGCTCTGAGCCGCTATTCTCGTCTCTTCCTGCTGGATCTTTAACTGATGAAATTGGCTTGCAACCTGGCTATTTCTTCTTCCAAAACCCCAATTTCTACCGAGTATGTCGCGTCTCTTTGCTTGAGACGAACCTCGTCGGAAAGGAGAACGCTCTTCTCCTCTTCATAGCCCCTCATGATATCCGGCTGTTGGGCTAGAGCTTTCTTCAGAGCAGCCATGCAAGACCCTTATAACTCTTGTACTTGTGACTCACGTTGCGAGGCCTCCACTCCCCAAAGTTTGAGTCTTGATAGGAGACCCTCAAACTGATCGAACAATTCTTTATCACAGCTAACAGCCTTCAATGCTATTGCACAAGTTCTAACTCTGACAACTTTGACCGAGAGGGCAGAGAGAGGGCACACTCTTATTATATGAAGCTTGAACACAACAAAGTCGCAACTATCAAAGTATTCAAAGTTGATGTTGTGATTGACATTGGGGCAAGCAAAAGGCCGCTCTGAAAAGAGGGAGAGGTTAAGTCATGACAATTGGCTCTTGAGAAGGAGAACTTGAGGCCCCACTAGTGAGGGCACTGGGGACACAAGGCTCAGGTACAACCTCCGTACTGGCAAATCCAGCCTCATGAGCAATCGTAGAAATGGGTGCCCCCGAAGATGAAACTACCATAAGTTCCAAGGCCACGCTAGAAGGGAAATCCAATTGAGGCTCTGTTTCTAAAAAAGCAGGGGTAGATACTCCCGATACTGCCACTTCTACATATGAGGCTTCACCATCTGCAAGGATATCTCCTTCCTCAGTAATAGTGCAAAGACGGTCTCCCTGACTCCATGATGAAAGAGTCAGAGACTGCACTACTGTGAGCTCAGTGGGTCTCTCAGCAAGGAAGGGCTCTGTTTCTACAATGGGGGGGAAGCATTATTTGCCCAACAACTCAAACTAAAACTGGTATGACCAGACGTACTCATTTGAGTCACGACAATTGCGGGCATTGTCCCTTGAACAGACGGAACTGTTGTCTCTGATAGTAGAATTGGGCTAGGGGAGGCCCTCATCTTTGTGTGTTTCTCTGGCACGAGAGACAGTGCAAATCCTTCACCTGAAGTAACCGAGGCTGCTGGAGATAAAGTCAGACTTTGCATGGTCCTTTTTTCGGTACTCCTCTCAAGAGCCCTAGGAGCTGCAGTGACAGTAGGTTTAGAAACCTCTACAGCCTTCTTCTTTCTCAATCTTCCCTTCTTCAATCCCTGTTCTGGGATTTCTTCAGTCACTGGCTTCGGGGCAACCTCGGTAGGATTCTTGCCCCGATGAGGTATTGCAGGGGGAGCAGAATGAGGCTCACTCCCAATCAGTGCATGCAGGTCTTGGACAGGAAGACCTCATGACCAGGAACAGCTTGGCCCTTTGCCCATTAAAGAATAGAGCAAAGGTCATCAAAAAGGAACCTCGTCTCACCCTTAACGGAGAGATATTGAAAGGCATCACGGTCCACTACTACGGAAAGGGGTACACCAATTTCTTCCATTTCAAAGGGTAATCTAATTCATAGACCTTTGATAGAGCTGGGGGCATGAAGTACCTCCCGTACCGAGGCTCACGCTTGGAACTATTGTGGCCTTCCATGAGTGGTTAGCCTTCCAATATGAGCGGTTGGTGACATTCCACCACCGCCAATAACCTTCAATAGCGTGGCCTACGTGGGCCATAATGAAGAACGACGAATTTTCTTAGACATGTGAGACCAAGGCAAGTCTAGGCCATCCCCATGTTCTCGTATGTCTAAGCCTCTATGTTGCTTCCTGGAAGATCATGGTCCTGCAGTGCACCTTTCTTCCCATATTTCTCCTCAAAGAGCACCTTGAAGGAGCACCCCTAGTCTAGACCATGTTGGCGGGCAAACCTGTGAGGGAAATACCCCTCTAGCTTCCTGTCCCCAACTCCTCGGAATGGAAAAATGCATCCCCTAACGCTTAGGAGATATGCATCAAAGATCACAGATTCTACAAAATCGCAATCAGATGTTCTTGACAAACAGAACTTTGTTGCAAACAACCGTGCCACTGTTTACATGGTAGACAGTGTGATATGCACCAAAGGCAGGATAAGAGATGACCAAAAACAGTAGGGTGTTCATTCTCAATGGCACCTGAACTCACAAAGTAAAGGGATGCTCGTAATGACTAATGGCAGTCATACGACAAGGGTGATGCTCATAAAAAAGGCTCAAATGTTGGCCTATGAATGGCGTTGCAGTCAATCACTGATGCAACACTGCGGAAGACAGTGCCTTAAGAAAAAATTTGCTAAAAAAATGCTCATATGCTTTAGACAACAAAATACGAGGCCCAAGCTTGCTCAATCACAGTGATGAGCACAACTAAGATGGTTGTAACAAATGCCCCAAACACAACATAACATAAGGCGATGTCTAAGAACCAAAGAGCAATATGTAGAAGGCTGCACAGAGTAGCAAAGATGTGACTGAGTACCCAGGAGGCCATAGTCCGAACAGGCATATGTAAAAAGGCATTTGAAAGGTTGCATAAAGTGCAAAAAGAGGTACGATGAAGGGTCGTAGTAGAATTGTGCTTAAAAGAAAGCCAAGGCATAGAGGATGCACCAAAAAGATGCGCCAAGCATAGCATCGAACAAATGGTGCGCCGGGTAAAAGTGAAAGGCGAAACAGTGAAAAACATTTTACCAAGCACATGCGGTAAGAAGAAGAAAAAGTAGAAAAATGCCTTTTGGGTCTCGAGTGCTGGTGCTAGCCGAGGCCATGAATTCGAAAAACAATGCTCAAGAATGAGCTCTCTTTCTCTCTCTACAGTGAAAAAGGCGAAGAGGGTAAGAAATTGGGTTTTTCCTGCGGTAACAAGCCTTTCTCTCTCTATCTTCCCTCTTATAGGCTGTTGACCGCTCCTGACAGCGGGTCTGTCACATTGCGTTTTGCCTCCCTGGCGTTGCTTCCTCTGACCGCTCTTGACCACAGGTTCGTCACATAAAGAGTTTTTCTTCCCTGGCATTGCTTCCTGCCTTCCTCTAATCGCTTCTAACCGCGGGTCCGGCACATAGCGTTTCGCCTCCCTGACGTCGCTTCCTCTGATCGTGCCTAATTGTGGGTCCGTTACATAGCGTTTCGCCTCCCTGACATTGCTCCCGCTGAATGCTCCTAACCGTGGGTCTGTCACATAGAGTTTCCCCTCCGTGACGTCGCTTCCTCTCTGACCGCTCCTAACCACGGGTCCGTCACATGGCATTTTTCCTCCCTAACGTCGCTTCTTTTGACCGCGTCTAACTGCGGGTCCATCATTTCTACTTTATCCACTCTTCAAATGTCTCGTATATGTGCCTAACCGTCGGTTCCACAAGATTCTCATTCTCTCCCTCTCACTCGTCAAGTTAAATTTGAGGCTCGCGCTTAAGCCCAAGTCTATCAATTTTGCTACACCACTCTCATCAAAGGCTCCCAGCCTATGTCTAGGCACAGGCACAGCTGCTCTCTTCTCATTTCTCACACAATCCCATGGTTTAACCATAAGCTCAGCACACACTTGTGTACATTTTACACAAGGTGGACAAAAGATTTATTCCCTTTGTCCTACATACACACACTCACCCCTCAGCAGGTAACCCTAGGCTAAATGAAGCCCAAAAAATCTGAGCCCAATAGCCCCATTTTCAAAACCTACTCACCATGAGCAATGAATCCATTGATCCAGTATGACCCTGGATCAGTTCAATGAATTATTGAAATTTAAGGGTAATTTTGATCCTTAATGAGTTCCAATCTCTAGTGGAGCCATACCCTTGATATACCAAATGCTCATTGGGAATATATTGGGATATACCCTTGCATTCAAAATTCAAAATCAAACTCAAGCCTATCATTGGGAACGACAACAAGGCTATGAGACCCCTAAAAACATTCCCATTCACCAACCATGCCCCAATCACAAACCTTTCTAACAATCCTCGTTCATTTGGGCTTCAATTTTGAAGCTCCATTATTCCCATGGAGCTACAGCCAAATATACCCGGCTGCCATACCATCCCTGGTGGTGCATTAAGCTCCTAAAAGGACTATCGCACCAATGGTCTATCTTCCCCAGTCGATCGTAAAAGGACTAGCGTCCCCAGTGAATCACTACCTTTAGTGGTCCAACAGTTCCTAAATGGACTATCATCCTCAATGGCTCAACATTTCCAGTGGACTATAATCCATTTATCCCCAATGGGTCAGTATGCCTAAAGGAGCAAAAGTCCCCAGTGGGTCAAGATTTCCATCCATCTCAATAAACCAAGAGTACCAACAAAACAAACAACTACCCTAACAAATCACCATCTCAAGTAGACTAAACCTCCCAACGGGTCACTACTACCAAAGAAACCATCATCCCAAGGGTCTAATGTCTCATTTTGATTTTTAATTCCCCAGTGGTAAGTCACCTCCATCAATAGGTTATTATCGCAGTGCTGTAAATACACAGTATCTTTAGGGAGTTTTTCATGCATCAAAACCCACTTGATCCATCTAGAATCCCAATACCCGGCAAGTGTAAACCCTTCATCACCTTGCAAAGCTTAGTGCATCCCCAATGATGTCCACTTCTCTCAATAAAAGCCTCGCCTATGGTATGTGTTACCCCAGTGAGCCTTGTGCAAATATAGCCCCTCTGCCCTATGCATTGTCAAGAAAAGGGACTTCTCTAAAAAAGAAGAGAAAGAGAAGCCGGGCATGATGAGCATCCGATGAGTATCGTCATGAGCTTTCGGCGGACATAGCCATGAAGCTTTGGGTAAAATTGTCAAAAATAAAATTGGGCATGGTGAAACCTGAAAGAACAACATGAGTAAAAATAACATGCGGCCATGGCTACGAAGCCATGAGTAAAAGTGTTCTGAAAATAAGAAAATGGGCATGATGAAAACCTAAAAGATCGCCATGAGTAAAAATAGAAATAAAAGGTGGACGTGACCATGAAGTTATGAGTAAAAGAGCCTCAATAAAAAGCAGAAGTTGGTTAAAACTATTTTTATGGTGTCACTTCTATCCAGTTTAGGTGAAAGCTTAAAAGGGCGCTTGGACTAATAAACAGGTTGAAGCAGCCTTTGACCGAAGATGGCTTCAACCAATTACAACAAAAATTGGAAGGTACTGGGTGAAAATTAGACCAGCCCTTTCTAGCTTCGTTGGGATCAAGTCCATTGAGGGCCCTCAGTCATTGCCACAAAAGAGATGTCGTCTAATATGGAAGAAAGCCCCCTAAAAAGGCTCTCACTTTGAATTAAGAAGATGTTTTCTAATGTGATATAAATCCCTTAAAAAGGCACTCACTTAGATATCGAAAAATTAGATGGTACTGGGTGAAAATTAGACCAGCCCTTCTCACAAAAAGAGTTCATGCAGTACTAGGATCAAGTCCATAAAAAGGGCCCTCAATTGTTGCGACCAAGAAGATGTTTTCTAATGTGGGAGAAAGCCCTTAAGAAAGGCACTCACTTTGAATCAAATAAGGTTTTCCAATGTGGCAGAAAGCCCTTAAAAAAGGCACTCAATTAGAGATCGGAAAATTTGAAGGTACTAGGTGAAAATCAGACCAGCCCTTCTCATAAAAATAGTTCTCACCACACTTTAGTTGTTGAAACCAATAAGACGTTTTCTAATGTGGGAAAAAGCCCTTAAAAAAGGCATGCACTAAGAATCAAAGAAGGTCTTATCATGTGAGATAAAGCCCATAAAAAAAAGGTACTCACTTAGACACTGACAAATTGGGAGGTACTGAGGGAAAATCAGACCAGCCCTTTCAAGCTTTGCTGAGATCAAGTCACCCAAGGACCCTCAGTTGCAGCAATAAAAGACGTCTGCCAATGTGGGAGAAAGCCCTTAAAAGCGACACTCACAAGGGGGACGAAACCATTGGAAGGAACTAAGTGAAAATCAGACCAGCTCTTTCCCTACCACTCGGTTGGGAGCAAGCTCCAAAAGGCACCCACCAGGTGGCTCATTAGAAAGTGTGATTGAGACGTCTCGGTAAGCCCTTCCACAAGGCACCCGGTCAGCACGCTCCCCAAAAAATGGACTCAAGTGACATTGGGGGAAAAGCCCTAAAACAAGGCCCCCAAGTTGCTAGAATTAACTTCGTTCATCCCTCTGGGAAGAAGTGTAGCATGGTCTCCCCCTCAAGGATCATGTTGATGCTGATGATCGAGAAGAAAAAGATTGTTGAGGGGCAATAAAGGCATCTTAGTAAGGATTCGAAAGATGAACTCCAACGAAATTTTGTTCCGAATGTTACACTTTTTGCTTCTCTCAAAGAGCAGCATTCGACGGGGCAAGTTGTTATACATCATTTTTACGTACTTGTATCTCGGTAAAAATTAGAATAGAGCCAGTAGCAACCTGGTCCCACCAGTACCCAAAACACCGTTAGACCATGGGAACACTACAAAAATAAGGCTAAATCTGAGCAACCTCTGAAGGAATATTGAAACAGCTTCAAAATGCATGAAAAATGGTATTTTGGGATTTCCCAAGGATGCTTACAAAGTTTTGTATCATTTTGATAAGTTTTGATATGATCAGAACAAAACTTGGTTTTCAAATCCAGTTCCTATCATGCAGAAAAGTGGACCCTACAACTATAGCCCTATTTTTTTTGTTCTCAAAACATTACCAAACAACCTCCATTAGATTCAAAACTTCGAAAAACCGTTAGGTATCAAATTTCAGCTCAATCAAACCCTCTGAGACCATTTTGAGCCTAACTTACCATAAAAGGGTGGGTTTTACACTATTACGGTACAACCTCAGCGAACCAGTTTCTATTTATGGAAATTGTGTCTTCTCATTTCGAGATGATATTCAAATGATCATACCTTGTACATTTTTTTTCTAATTAAGCTCAAATTTGGACACGAGCTAAATCTTGATAACTCGGTCATCTTGATATAAGGAGCGCATCTTGGCATAACTCGAGGTGAGAGAATTTCTAGAGAGAATATGTGCTCAGAAACATGAAGATTCATAAGAAAACATCCAATTCTTTGGAACGCTATAGCTCAATATTCTAATGATGGATCATCGCAAATATAGGATCATGCGTCAAAGAGCTACAATTTGGTAAAAGTGTTATGCGTAATCGAAAGCCGAATGATGCGAATTTTAATGTTGAAGAAAGGAACGATGTTTTTGATTGCCGGAATCCCATTTTTCGGCAACCTCCCAAATTTGGAGAAAGCTCAATTCCATACCAAAACGGATGAAAATTACTTCAAAATGATTGTGACAGGGGTATACACAACAACCCATTCACTACACCACATCCCATAAACATACCTAAACCCTAACCCTCTCTCTCTCATGTGCCTTCAAGGAGACTCATGGGGGTACACGTAGACACACATGTTATAAGTCAACTCTCTCTCCCCTTGTTCTTTCTTCCTTCTCCTTCTTCTTCCCTCATTCTCTCACCTGAAGTCACGGACCCGTGCTTAGGACGGGCCTAGCTGCCCTTTCTCTTTCTCTCGCATACCCATGCTCAACGCAAACTTGTCTACCCATGTTTAACGTGCACTTGTCTACCCGTGCTCAATGCGCACTTGTCTACTCGCGCTCAACGTGCACTCGCCTACCCGCTTCAACACACACTTGTCAACCCGTGCTCAACCCCGTGCTCAACACGCACTTGTCTACTCGTGCTCAATGTGTACTTGCCTACCCCCGCTCAACACGCACTTGTCTACCCGTGCTTAGCTCTGCAATGCACTCTCAACCCATGCTCAACGCACACTTGTCTACTCGTGCTTAGCTCTACAGCGTACTCTCAACTCGCACTTAACTCTGCAGCACACTTTCAACCCGTTCGTAGCTCTACAACGCACTCTCAACCCACGCTTAGCTCTACAGCGCACTCTCAACCCACGCTTAGCTCTGCAACACACTCTCAAACCGTGCTTAGCTCTGTAGCGCACTCTCAACTTGTGCTTAGCTCTACAATGCACACTCCACCAGTGCTTAGCTCTGCAACACACTCTCAACCTACGAATAGCTATGCAGCACACTCTCAACCTATGCCTACATGTTCATTCATTCAAACCACACCTCCACCCGCACCTACATGTTAACTCATTCACGCCACACCTCCACCCGCGCCTAATGATCCACACTTACCATTTTTATCCTCTTATCTCACTGATTGGTTCTCTCATTGCTCAAAACAGTTAGCCTACAAATAAAGCCATTGATGTGGGGTAACACCCTTACGCAAGGCACCCACTCAACACCAAAGAATTCCATCAGCTAAATTGGGGCAAAACCCACCAAGGGAACGCACTAGCCAAGCCTCAGAGCCAAAACAAAGTTTCCACCACAGTGGGGTCACATACATCAAAGGCCCTCAGTTGTTGCAAATGAGAGCCACTGATGTGGGGTAACGCCCTTAAGCAAGGCACCCACTCAAAGCTAAAATTCACCACTAGCAAGATTGGGGCAAAGCACAATAAGGGAGCCCATTAGCTGGGCCATTAGGAGGCATTATTGACATGGAATGGTAGGCCATTCAAGAAGAACCCTATCAGCATGCTCTCCCAAAAAAAGGATTCCAGTAGCATTGGGAAGGAAGCCCTTAAGCAAGGCCCCCGATCGCTAGAGTCCACTTCAGTCACCCCTTCAGGGAAAAGCCCGACATGACCTCCTCCTCCAAGGTTGTGCTGATGCTGGTTGTCGAGAAGAAAAAAATTGTTGAGAGGCAATAAAGACATCTTAGTAAGGATTCGAAAGATGAACTTTGACAGTCAATTTTATTCTGAATGCTACACTTCTCGCTTCTCTCGAAGAGCAACATTTGGCGGAGCAAGTTGTTGTATGTCATTTTTGACATACTGGTATTCCCGAATCGCATAAGGAGAGAGCCAGTAACAACTTGGTCCTGCTAGTATCCAAGACAATGCCAAACCATGAAAACACTACAAAATAAGCCTAAAACTGAGCAACCTTGGAAAAAGAGCTAGAACGATTTTGAAAGGCATGAAAATAGTAGTTTGGGATGCTCGAAGGATACTCACAAAGTTTCATCATATTTCGATAAGGTTTAACACAATCATGATGAAATTCGATTCTCATGATCAGTTCCTATCATGCCTAAAAGACACCTTATAACTACAGCCCTATGCTAGGGGCTTTAAAACAATACGAAAATACTTCCATTATATTCAGAATATCGAGAACTCCCCAAGGACCAAATTTGGGTACAATCGGACCTCTCATGAACGTTTTGGGTCCAAATTACCACAAAATGATAGGTTTCACACTATTACGGTGCGGCCTCACCAAATCAGTTTCCAATCTTGGGACTATGTTTTCACATCTCGGGATGATCTTCAAGTTTCCACAAGTCACTCATATGAAATCGTAACAAGCTCAAATTTGAAACACAAGCCAGGTCTCGACAACCCGGTCATTTTGACATATGGCACGCATCATGATGTGATCCAGAACCAAAGCTTTTCTAGAGAAGATGAGCTTGAAACCATAAATATCAAAGTTTTTAAGGAAAGACATACCAAGCTTCATGAAGCCATAACTTGAGATCCGTGTATCGAATCATCGCAAAATCAAGCCTGATGCGACCATGTTACAAAGGGCTACAAACTGGTGCAAACTTTTACACTCAATTGAAGGTCGGATAGTACAAATTCCAAGGTTGAAGATGGTAAGATTTTTCCAATCACCAGAACCCCTTTTTCGGATGACGTCCCAAATTTTGAAATACTTCAAGCAAGAACCAAATCGAAAAAAACTTGGTGCGAAGAGATTGTGACAGTCTTCTCTTTAATTTGCAATCAAAATGAAGACTCGAAACACCATGAATCACATTGCATTGACAACCAAAGATCTTAACCTAGTCGGATTTTTTCCCTTCGGGAAAAGTCCATCTCAAGATGATCAAAAGACATCAAAATGTTCAGAATCATGCAAGCATCAAATCTATGATGATGGATCGTCCATATCACTACAAGTACTCGAAAAAGCTCCCAAGATTTAACAATGGCGAGACGCCCCTCAAAGAGGGATGGTTTCATCATTAGCGCAAAAGGTTTAAGGCGTACTTTGGTCATTATTTCTAAATTCATGATTTTATTGTAACTTCTTTTAATTATAATTTGGCTTAGTTTGAGCATCCACCCCTGTTTGGTGGGTTCTCTATATAAGCAAACTTAGGTCAATTGTAAAAGGACTGAATTATTTGTTAATGAAATTGAGGCATTAGCTCGACTTTGCTTATAATTCTTGGATCTAGTGGAGAGGAGAGAGAAATGTTTTAGAGAGAGAAGTTACCCTTAGCCCAGGCACCTTAGCTTACCTCGCGGTTAATGTGCACCAACTATGGCCTGCAGCAGAGCTGCAGTCTTGCCCTTCTCTCTGCACTCTTTCTCTCTTTCATCGTGTGATAAGTTTCGGAGCCGCAACACCTGTGACCCTGTCTCTCTTTTGACATATCTCTCTCTTTTCTGCCTCGCGTAGTAACTCGGAATTGCAACAGACCTGCGGTCCCATCTATCTATATGCCTTTCTTGCCTTCATCGCGTGATAGGTTTCAGAGCCGCATCACCTGCGACCTCGTCCCTCTTTCCACATCTCTCTCTCTCTTTGCCTCACATAGTAATTTGGAACCAAAGCAAATCCACGGTCCCGTCTTTCTCTTTATGCCTCTCTCTCGCTCTTCATGCGATAAGTTTTGAAGCCACGGTACTTGTGACCCCATCTCTCTCTAAGCCCCTTTCTCCTTTCATCCTCATACTTATCACACGCTCAATTTGATATCTCCTAGAGTAGCTTCAAGAGTCTTAATGCTCGGACCACCACTCTAACTTCCGCTTCATATAGTGGAGTTGAGTCGCAAGCAATGCACACACTCTTTCCCTCGCTCACTCTGGTGGAGTCATCCTGAGTAGGTAGTCAAGAGAGTTTGGACTCTCTAGCCACTTGGATCGTCAACTTTCGTAGCGTTTATGCGAACAACGGGACTTCTGTGATCCCTCTCCCTATATCTTTCATTTGCAAACCAATCCTTGTTCGAGTAAACTGATACGGAGAGGCATTTTCTAGTTCACAATGCAAGTCCTGGAGTAAAAGAAAAAGAGACGAGACGACATGTTAAAGTTTGAGGAGAGTTCGTGTACAAACTGTGCTAGCTGACAGCTAAAGGGCTTCGTGATTGTTCTAAGAGGGAATTAGCCCAGATGTATCCACGAATCAGCAAATAACAAGGTAAGCGTAAAAAAATTTCCTCGTCGAAAAATCTCTCTTGTTGTTAGTTCTTATCCACATAAAGAGGAGTGCGCTCATACACTTAAAACACGTCCCGCACGTATACCCTCGTGGTTGTTTGAGAGGGCATTTTCTCTCGCTAGAAAACAAGGCCCCAATCACACCCATCTAACGACAAGTCGGGGTCTTTCCACCCACTTTCCTAGTCATCTTACGCATTTGTGTTCATAAGGCGTAGAGTGCAGCAAGGGAGCCAAAGTCAAACCAGCCTTAGACTCAGAGGGCTTTTTGTTGTGATCTAAGAGGGCGTCTCTGCACACCCAAGCGTGTCATGAACCCATTGTGAGGTAGGTCCCATCTCACACCCAATAATTCTCTCTCACTAGTTAATACCTCTCTCTCTTTTGCAATTGGCAAATCACCTGCCCTTGCCTCTACAAGTCACCATACGGCCAACCCCCATTCTCAACCACTCCAAACCGCTAGTCTTCCTGGTAGTTTGTCACAAATAGGGCGCTTCAAAGCCACTCCCTCTCACCCAGACTAGTGGTTTATCCATTGGGTCCACATCTCGGTACAACCCCAAGGCTACCCGGCCCACCATCACATGCTAGGTCATTTTGGACTTAGCCCCACACACAAGGGCAACCTGAAGGTCGCCCCACCAAGCATGATGCATCTTCATCACTCTACTCTAGGTGGCACAAAAGCCACACCCCGACGTGCACACGGACGGTGACCCTCTCGTCAACCCCACTTGCACATGCTTGCACACCCCATGAGTAGTGATCACAAGGCAACTTCGTCACACACACTACCTCATAAGACTTACATTTCTAAAGCCAGGCTTTCTATTCTAGCCCGGGTCGAACTCCAAGTCACCTAAGAGGCCTTCGCCAGCCATACGCACACACCCGATCCCCTGACTACCCTGAGCTCTAAGGGTAGAGGCCAATCGCGCGCATCTTCTTCCCCCTTCAATCTGCCTATTCCACCAAAACCACTGACCACATCTTTCCATCCCCTCAACAATCCTACATGTCCACTGGTTCCTGAGGATGTGCTCAGGGCAAAGCCCTGATGATCAAGAAGGTCAAACTTTCCCCATCTCTTCTAGTCAAGCAAGCCCCACTTAAGAGAGTTGTTGAACCGACTCCTGCAGATCCTCATTCAAGGTTTGGGAAACGATGTATTGGAATTTGAGGATCAAGCACAAGAAGGGTGTGCAAATCACCCAGAAGAAGAAGTCAAAGGCACTGATGGTACTTAAATCCTTTGACCCCCTGAAGGGGAATCCCTTCTACCCGTTGTAGGCGGCAACGGAGTCTGAGGCAAAGAGGGAAGACCAATGGTCATTGAGGTTGTTGAAGATGACCCGAGTTATCAAAACGCGCGGTTCCAAGACCGTCGCGAACCAATGTCAACTCATTATATTGTAGAGCTCAAGCTCAGTTGGGCCACACCCAGCGCATTCTGACTAGCCTCCCTAACCGAACCACCCAACGGTACAAAGCCTCTATTATGCTCGAAACCTCCTTCCCCAAGGAGAGGGTTGAGGGAATGGTTATCAATCAAACCAATGATGAGCCTCAAGATCATATAGCCCAACATTAAGGGATAGTCCATCAAATGGTGGAGAGGCTTAACCAAGTGAAGAATGTGAGGCATCCTGTAAACTCATCCCATCATGGAGCCAATTGACAACAAATACCTTACTCTATGGACGAGGTACTTAGGCAACCACCTCCTCCGGCAGCATATGGTCATTCTCTCCCCATGGCACCTTAGGCTCCTTCTCACCCAGTTACACAAGCATATATTGATGCTATGGTTAGTCACAGCCTACAAAGTAGATAGATTCCTAGGGTACGAGAGACAACCCTCTATCACAAGCCCTACCCCGCATTCATTGACTTGTTGTCATTCCTGACTAATTACGAAAAGGGGAGACTCCTAATCTTTAATTGCACGGGCTCACCTCATCAGCATATTTAGCCCTTTGTATCTGCATGTCAAGAAATGGCCTCAGATGGTAGACTCCTTCTCCATTGGTTTGTGGAAACACTAGATGGACCCGCATTCAGGTGGTATGCTTGTCTCCTGCTGAACTTTGTTCAATCCTGGTGGGGAGATGGTGCACTTATTCTATAAGCGCTTCTATGAGGTTGAGAGGGAAGGGCAGGCCATAGAACACCTTACCATGACTCAGGTCCCAAACGAGCACGTTGATCAGTTCATCGCCAGATGGAAAGACTTGGCTATGTATTAAAACAACCCTATGCTATAAATCGATGCAGTACAGACTTGTGTCCACAATATGCGACCCAAGATCTCACTATGCATTGAAGCTTCAAATCCCAACTCCATTTCAAACCTAATTTCTAAGACGGTATGTACAGAAAGCTTGTTCAAGAACCACGTCGGAGCCTCATTGCAATCCTTGTGCGGAAGAACCAACCACAATACTGGTAATAATCGCCCCAACCCTCAGGGCAACCAACAAAAGGGTGCGATCGGCACATCGGTTACTATCTCGACAGCCAAGCAGTCTATTGACCAAACCCCTCTTCAAACCTTGGATACTTTTTGGGGCATATATCCCTTGAAAGCCCAAGAAAGCCCTCAGCAAGGGTAGCAACAATCTCAGTCTTATAGTAGGGTGCCACCGCCTCAAGGCCTCTATCAAAAAGACTATTGGGAAGAAAAGAGGAACAAGGTCAATAGATTTGACAAGGAGTGGGTTCGGACACTCCTTCCAAAGTTATTAGAGCAACGAATGATTGTTCTTCCCAAAGCAAAGAGACCAGATGAAGTCGAGTTTGTGACCAACAAGAGGTGTAAGGGGTACCATCAAATGTTGAGCATTCAGTCCAGTATTGCTTCACTCTTAAAGGCCATATTGAAGCATTGATTAAGAAGGGTCAGATACAATTGGATAGCCTTAAGAAAGTGTTTGAGACTGCTGAGGCCTCACACAAGGTGATAGCCCTAGAAGAACAAGTTTGAAGGTTGTATTTCGACGAATTGCCATTTGACCTTCTCCGCACGATATTCGCCATGATGGTCTAAGAAGGAATGATTTCCCCTCGTCCGTCGAGACAACCGAGGCACATAATTCAAGGGACTGAGAATCTTTGATGCCCACATCATCAAATAATAAGCCATGACATATCTCAGTATTTTGGCTTCCAAGCTCTTGTACAAGAAAAGATGGAAAGATGGCGAATAGTTGTGAACGTCCCAGCTCTGAATCATGAAAAATCCACTTAAGGGCATGGCTCAGTGGTATAAGAATCATCCAAGAATAGACCTCATGTGAAGGTGCATCCCTTGAGTCCCTTGACTCTAATGAGCCTTCCACTTCACAGTCTTGATAGACTTACAGGGGGCAAAGTAGAATGAAGTTCATGAAGAGAGAGGCAATTCGCTAGGAAAACATGGCACCGAGACCTCGCGAGCCTCCCGAGCCGCTCCTGTCACTAAGAAGGGGAAAGGTAGACGAGCCCCGAGAGCCGTCAACAAAGGAGAAGAATATACCAACCTCATGTTGAAGTTGTGTTCCTCCAACTAATCCCTCCTTTTCCAACCTTGCAAGACTTCCTCCCTGAACTGATCATGTTGCCTGAGGGCGACCAGGATTGGAGTTTGCGAACCAATCAGGAAATCACCCCTGGGGTGACATCTGCCCAAATCTCCCCTCACTCGTCCGATAAGGGTGAGGACTTAAAAAGCACCCCTCAATGGTCCACGCAGGGTAATGACCTTAAAGATCCCCTGCACACGTTCAACAAGGGTTACGACGTAAAAAGATCCCCGATCACGTCCAATGAGAGTGAAGACGTTAAAAGCCTTTTTGGATCCAATATAGGTGATGACCCCAAAAGGTACCTAGCTCGGTTTAACTTGAGTGAAGACCCTAAAAGCTCTCCCCCCTCTTCTATCCTTGATTCTTTAAACCCTTCTACTCTCAGTCCATCTCTCTCGGAACTTACCATTGAATGCCCAGACTAGACGAAGGGCTTAAAAGCTGCAATACTAGTAAGTGACATCGAAAGCAAGTAAAGAAAATGGTGGCACAAGCAATTGGTTTTCTAACTGTTGCTGACGCTCTAACCTCCAGGTCCAAGAAGAACAAACCCCCTCACACTCTTGAAGAGTTGAACGAGCGGTACCAGAACCCGAGACCCAAGAAGTCCCGATGGTCTCCCGTGCCCGACCCAAAACAACAATGGATGGATACGAAAGGGCAAAGCTCGTCCTCTTATGAAGCATGCCAAGTGGTGTGAGTCACTGGAGGGATGGTCAATGTCAGTCAGATTGACTTAAGGTCAGGGAGGAAACTACAACCACTCATACAAAAACCAAAACAACCAACACTCCTGAAAAACCCAGGTCAGCTATTAATTTCATACCAAAACACTCTATCTAATTCAACACTCCTTCTCAAGTACCTGGGGCCACCCTTGGTTCCATACCCAAACCCATCTCCAACCTTCCTTATAAACCCTCAACCCCCTCAAGTTACATCAGCCTCGGTTCAACCTACACTTATCCCCACTGCGCAATCTAGCCATCCGGTGCCCATTACAACTATCCAATCTAACCAACCTACATCAAGCCCAACTATGCAACCTAGCCAGCTTATAGCCATTCCGACCATTCAACCCACTCAACCTGCTCAACCTATCCCAGCTGTGCAATCAATCCAGCCCACACCCACAAATAACCCCCCTTTACTTGAACCTGTTCCACAACCTCCATTACCATCGAGGCCAGTGGCGAACTCAGGAGTCCATGAGCCGAATGACGACAAAGTCAAGTATGATGTGGTCAGACGTATAAGGAGACTCCCTGCGCTATTGAGTGTCTATGATGCTCTCATGCTTTCGGGTGATTACCGTATGGACGTCATACAAGCTCTCTCCTGTCTCGAAGTATACGAGACCGAAGTTGAGCAAATTGAAGTGGGCCCTGCGATCCTTAACGACTGTATGGTCGTCACTTTCTCTAACGACGACCTTCAGTTGAAAGGGAAGTTCCACAATCGACCCCTCTTCATGACTGATGAATTACATGACCATCTCATTGGACGGATAATGGTTGATGGAGGTTCTGTAGTAAACCTCATCCCAAGAAGGATTCTCACTCACATAGGGTTGGGGCCTAGAGATCTCACACTGATGAACCTCATGGTTCCGGAGTTTAATCAATCAAGGGAGAAGTCGGGCAGGACAACCCGTCTCCGTCTCCGTCTCAAAATCGGTGACTTGAACGATTATGCCCAGTTCCATGTGATTAAGGGGGATACCTCATATAATATCTTGCTCTGTCGCCACTGGATGCATGACCAAGGGGTGGTTCCATCCACGCTTCACCAGTGCTTCAAGAATAGTCAGGATGGGAGATAGTACATGATCTATGCTAATAAAAGACCTTTCCCCATTGCCAAAACCCATTATGCGAATAGAAAGTACTACTTTGCCAATCCTGAGCCACCTCAAGAACTAGTGACGCTTGCGGAAGCAGATAATCACGAGCCCATGAGAAAGGTGGAAGGATATTCTCATATGCTTCTCAGTATGTTCTAAGAGTAGGAGAACAATGGCAAGGTACTCCCTCTGACTTCCATTCATGCAAATGTCCCTTGCTCTCCCTCAGAGGTGCCACCCGAAAACCATGAAGGGCAAACTTCATCCCCCATTCTTCTGACTCTGGAGTCACACCTTGTGACAACCGAGCTGAAACCTACGGCAAAGTGTGAAGGAGTCATGAACGTCGATACCCTGACACTAAGGATCACTTACACGTCGGACTACCAAAAAGTCTTGCATATCTCCATTCCCCTCTTGAAGGCAGAAGAATCCCACCGGACTGTTGAGACTAATCAAGCCGACCACAAGGTCTCGCGGATCCCAGCCTCTTTAAGAGGGGAGGATAGCACTTACCTTACCTCAAAGGTCAGTTGTCGTGTGTAATTTCCAAAAGGTCTTACACATTCCAAACTCCTTGACTGAAGAGGATCTTAATCACCCAGTTACAACTAGCATTCTCTCATCGTCGGCCCAAGTTTCCAGTAACACCCCTCTTCGTAATATAAAGAAGGAAGCTCAAGAGCTACTTGGTCAGCTCGAAGTCATTAGAAAGGCAAGACTAAGGCAGAAGAGGTTCCCCTAGAAGTTACATCTTCAAAATCGTTATTGGGGTTTGTTTCGGAAAATCAAAGTCCTGACGGACTTGGGGCCACTAAAATTCCACCATATAAAGATGCTAAGGTACTTCTAGAATGGGATCTCCATAGTCACCAAGCCCATCAAATCATGAAAAAGATGAATTATGAGCCCATGTCTAATCAATGACTAAAAGGTGACAAAGGGATGATTGCTCCATTCGAAGCCATTGAAGCAACTGCTGCTCGCCACGACACGAGAAACGAGAATGGATATGCCAAATTCCCTCACCCGTCTTCCCAACAGTATGAAGTTTTCCATGCAATCAATATGGTGGTCCCTCATGATTTATTACTTGTGTCTTTTGAAACTCCACCATCATCTTCTTTACGTCAAGAGCCTCCCCACTATCAAATTGATCCTCCCCAAGTCACCCAAGCTCCTCAAGATTCTTCCCCTTCCTCTTCTAAACTTCCTCCCGCTGCGTCTGATCCTCACCAACCCATCCAAACTTCCCAAAATTCGCCCCTACTGCTTTCTAACCCCCTCTTCTAGAAACCCTTCAACAGGGCAAGCTGTTATAGGGTATTTTTTGACACTTGTATCCCGATGCGAATAAGGAAGAAGCTAGTTACGACCAAGGCCTGCGGGTACAAAACACCTGTTGACTACAGAAGTACTTATAGAATAACTGATCTGGAGTGAATTTTGAAGGGTGACAGATTGATCCCAAAAGTCATGTGGGGGTGGAATTTGACTCCCTATTAACACTCGCCAAGTTTCATGGCGATCCAACGAAGTTAAGGTGGATCAGACTCAAAACCAGTTTTCAAATTCAGCTCCTAGCATGCTAAAAAATGACCTCATAACTACAGCCCTATCATCGAGGTCTCAAATTAATACCAGATTGTTTCCATTGGATTTAGAAGGTTTGGAACCCTCAGATATCAAATTTCAGCTCGTTTAGATACTTTTGTATCATTCTAGGGCCAACTTACCCAAAAAAAGGTAGGTTGTACCCTATTTTGGTGCACCCTCGGTGAACCAATTTCCATATATGGAAACTGTGCCTTATGAATTCAGGATCATATTCCAAATGCTGTAACTTCTTTGTTTTAGGCCCAATCAAGCCCAAATTTTTGGTGGTTCTTCATCTCGTCTACGCGCACGTTTTGATATATAGCATGGCCTATGACATGGCCTGAGACGGAAGAAATCCTAAAGAGAAGTTGTATAAAAAAACTCATGTATTGCAGATTTTTACAAGATGGAGATGCCCTTGATCAAATGGTCATATCATGAAGCCCCGACCTCGGATCGTCTTGAGTACGGCCCATGACTCTCTCTTTCTCTTTTTCTTTCTCTTCTTTCTTTCCTCACTCACTCCTTTCTCATCCAAAGTCATGGCATGGGCCTGCTTTCCCTCTTTCTCTCACTCTCTCTCTCACCCCCTCTCACCAAGTTACGGGCCCACACCTGAGCACAGGCTTGACTTCTCTCTTTGTCTTGCTCTTTCTCTTTCTCTCTCTATCTTTCTCCCCCCCTTCTCACAAAGTTATGTGCCCACACCTAGGCGCCGGCCCGACTTGTTCTTTGTCTTTCTCTCTTTATCTCTGTCACTCCCCCTTTCGTCAAGTTACAGACGCGGGTCCGACTTCCTTCTTTCCTTCCTTCCTCTCTTTCTCTTCCTTTCCCTCTTTTCTCCCTTTCATTTTCCTCTCTCTTCTCTCTTGCCTCTCTCTCACCTCTAGTTCTGGATACGCACCTAGGGGCAGGCCCAACCCTCCTCTCTCATGTTCTCCCTTCTTCTCTGTCCTCTCTCTTCTCTCTTATTCTCTTTCTCTCTATGTCACAGCCAGTTCCAGACCCACACCTAGGGGCAGGCCCAACTCTCTTGCTCTCTTCTCTCTCTCTCTCTCTCTCTCACATCTAGTCTTGGACCTGCACCTAGGGCGGGACCAACCCTCTTCTCTCTTGTTCTCTCTTCTCTCTCTCTCTCTCAAATCAAGTTCTAGATCCACTCCTACGAGCGAGCCCAACTCTCTTCTCTCTTGTTCTCTCCTCTCTCTCTCTCTCTCACAACCAGTTTCGGATGTGCAACTAGGGGCAGGCCCAACTCTCTTGCTCTCTTCTCTCTCCCTTTCTCTTTCCTCTATCTTCTCTCTTATTCTCTCTTTTCTCTTCCTTTCTCTTTCTTCTCTCTTGCCCCCCTCTCTCTCTCCCTCACGCCCAATTCTGGACCCGCACCTAAGAGCGAGCCTAATTGTCTTGCTCTCTTTTCTCTCTCTTTCTCATGTCCAGTTCCGGACCCACACATAGGGGCGGGCCCAACTCTCTTGCTCTCATCTTTTTCTATTTCTCTTTCCTCTCTCTTCTCTCTTATTCTCTCCTCTTTCTCTCTCACACATCTAGTTACTGGACCGACACTTAAGGGCAAGCCCAACCCTCTTCTCTCTTGTTCTCTCTTCTCTCTCCCTTTCTCTTTCCTCTCTCTTCTCTCTTGTTCTCTCCTCTCTCTCTCTTCCACAACCAGTTCTGAACCCACACCTAGGGGCGGGCACCTAACTCTCTTGCTCTCTTCTCTATCCCTTTCCCTTTCCTCTATCTTCTCTCTTGTCCTCTCTCTCTCTCCCTCACACCCAGTTCTGGACCCGCACCTAGAAGTGTGCCCCACTCTCATGCTCTCTTTTCTCTCTCTATCACATCCAATTCTGAACTTGCACCTAGGAACGGGCCCAACTCTCTTGCTTTCTTCTCTGTCCCTTTCTCTCCTCTATCTTCTCCCTTGCCCTCTCTCTCTCTCCCTCACATCCAGTTCTAAACCCGCACCTAGGAGAGAGCCCAACTCTCTATCTCTCTCTCTCTCACACACCTAGTTCTGGACCTGCCCCTAAGGGCAGGCCCAACTTTCTTCTATCTTGTTGTCCTTCTCTCTTTCTCTCTTTCTCTCTACCTATCTCTCGGCTCGAACCTGCACCTAAGGGCGGGCTCAGCACTCTCGATCCTCTCTTTTTTTCTCTCCCTCTTTCTCTCTTACACTCTTTTTCTCTCTCATTTTCTTCAATTCTCTCTCTCCCTATCTCTCGGCTCGGACCCATGCCTAAGAGTTGGCCCAGCACTCTCGATCCTCTCTCGCTCTCTCTTAATCTCTCTCCCCCTCACTTTCCTTCTCTCTCTCGATCTCCATCCCTCTCCCAATCTTTCTCATTCTCTCTCACTATCCCTCTCTCTTGATTTCTCTCACTCCCCCCTCTTTATGTCGCGATTCGTTTCTCTCTCTCTCATCTTAATTTTATCTCTCTCAATCTCCCTCTCTTGTCTTCATTCTCTCTCTCTCACTCTCTCATTCTTTCTCTTACTCTATCTCATTTTCTCTCCCATTCTCTCTCGTTCTCCCTCTCTCTTTCACTCTCTCTTTCTCGTCTTCTCTCTCTCTCACTTTGTCTATCCGTCTCTCTCGTTTTCTCTCTCTTTCACTCTCTCCCTCACTTTCTATATCCCTCTGTTGTCCTCTCACTCGCTTTCTCTCTCTCATCTCAATTTGTCCCTACTCTCTCTTTCTTGGCCTTGCTCTCTCTCCCTTGTCTTTACTCTCTCTCATCCTCTCTCTCACTCTCTCATTCTCTCTCTCTCTCTCTCGCTCTCTCTCATTCTCTCTTGTGTTTACTCTTTCTCTCATCTCAATCTTCCTACTCTCTTGGCCTTGCTCTCTCTCTGTCTCTTTCAATATCCCCCATCCTCCTCCCCTTTATCATCATATTATTTTTCTTATATTTACATATATCCCTCATCCTCCTCCTCCATCTAGTGCCATTGGAAGGTAGTGACTCAGTGTGAGGTGTAATAAGCCTGATTGAGGTAATCTTTGACACTCTCTTTCTTGTTTCTTGTCATATTTATTTCATGTGCCTTTTGTTATCTCAATCATAACATTGTGGTTTTCTTTGGTTATTGAAAGAAAGGTTTTTAGTGGCATCAAGTTCTAGACCCTAGATTTGTTTTCTTTATTTCTTTTGAAGTCAATTTTATTGTAATGGATTACTTGTGAGATTCGAAAAAGAAAAAGAAAAAAAAGAAAAAATATATATACTCTAGCTAGATCACATAAGTTCAACTTTCAAGAACTTTGCTCGAACTAAATTTTAGTTCTATCGTATCCTTTCCAACGATTTTACCCATTGCTTGAGTTTGAAGTTGAACCAAGTTATCATTGCCACTGATTCAAAGGCCTTAAACATGTCTCGATAGTTAGACACATGAATGGTAGCGCCGGTATCGACCCACCATCCATAATATTTATCAAACATATTTACTTCCGTGACCAATGTTGTAAATTTTTCATCAGTGGTCATGTTCACTTGATCTATGGGCCTTTTAAGCCCATTCCGGTGTCGACACTCTCTTAAATAGTTTCCTGGTTTTCCACATACATAACAATAGGCTTTCTTTTTGTTTTTGTCGGTATTAAACTTTTGGTTCTTATATTTTTCATTGTGGACTTTAGAAAATAAAGACTTCTTGTTATATGGAGCATTTGATTTTTGCTCAACAAGGTTTGCCTGGGTATAAAAATTCATACTTTCATCTTTTTTTTTCCCGAAGTCTATTCTCTTCTTCAATTCGAAGAGATCTTTGAAGTTGAACTAAATGACGGTCCACTTTCTAATGTTTCATTTTTTTTTAATATTATTTCCATGATGAGGGTAGCATGTGAATTATAGTGCCCACTAGAAAGAACTCATAATTCTACAATCTTTAAATTCATTGACTATAAGCTGCAACTCATAAACTTGAGAAAGAATTGACTTGTTTTCAATGAATTTAAAATCTAAAAAATTGGAAATATGAAACTTTTGTTACCAGATTCCTCAGTGAAATATTTGGTTTCAAGTAGTTTTCATGGCTCTATCGCCATGGCCACCGATGCATACATGTCACTGATTGGATTCGTCAAGGAATTGAGGATGTGACCTTTGCAAATATAGTCATCTTCCATTCATTTTTGGTAAGCATGAGTTTGCTCTTCGATCAAATCATCAGATGGAGGTGGTGGTGCATGCATAGACTCGGTGACTATGAAAGCCACCTTGAGGGCAGTAAGCAAAAAGAAGACTTTTATTGCCATCCTTTGAAATTCAGCCCATTGAAGTGCTCGAGTCTCGTGAAATCATGGTTCATGACTTTCAAAGAAGTCATTGTAGTCTCATTTCTTTCACCCATAAATATCATCTTGAATTATTGGAAATTTGGTGAGTGAAAAGGGGTAAAAAATATTACAAATTCAGAAATTCGAGACTTGATTCCTTCTTATTTTTGGGCAAGCAAGACCACATAGAAGATGTATTGAGAGAGATGCAAAAGTGTTTGATCAAGTGTCAATTTTGTATGGGAGAAAGACCCCATTATATAAAGCAATAACGTGATTTCACATTTATTGTAATAGTGGTTACACACACCAACAACATCTACAAGTTATATGCAACCCCTTAATTCACTTGTAATAGTGGTTACATGTATCCTTAACTCACTGGATGGTTGTTGTTGCAGCCTCCTTTTTCCTCTATTTCATCAACAGCTAGAAAGCCGTTGGCTATCCCGTACGAGCTAGGCTCACAAAAATTTATTGAGCTTCGAGCCCAACCCGCACATGTGCTAGGGCGAGGGACACCGATGTGAGCATGTGAAATGCACCCTTGTGCCCACACTCTCGCACATGCACGTCTCACGTGTCGCGTGCTCCGCACATGCACCATCTCTCTCACCTTCATACTAAAAGTATAAGGCACATGAATGTCTACTCTGAAATACTACTATTCAATGTGGAAAAAAAACACACAGCTTTCTCTCTCTACAAAATATAGCTTAGGAAAAACCATGAAACCATGTTGTTGTTTTGAAACATACACAAGTATTTTTCAAACCAAAACACCAACAGCTAAGTTTTTTACTTTTGAATGAGTATGCTTCCTTCTTTCTTAGGGAGAAAAGAGAAAGAATAGTGGTGATTTGATTTGTTTCCTATATCAATCCATGTTGTTTTAAGTTGGTGCAGGATTCATTGGTGGAGATTGTAGAGTGCCAAAAAGCAAGCCAATTCTATTGGCAATATGATTGCACAGGCAACAAAATAAAGATATTGTGGTGCAACAATCTCTCTCCCTCTCTCCTAGCCCCCTTCTTTGTTTTTATAGTGTTGGAGATTTACTTTCTCTCTCTCTCTTTCTCTTTCATTCTCCTTGCCTCCATAATTTTCTTTTCATTTCTCTCCCTCTAAAATTTCTCTCTATCTCGATCTTTATCTCTATTACACACTGTTGCATTATGTCATGGTATAAGCACCTAACTATATAATGACAATATCCGCTTCAAAAACATTGCACCACAAAAGGCCCACAAAGCATTGAGTACACTTGCATGTTAATCTGTTATTGTATATGAAGCTAACTATATAATGATAATAGCAGCTTAAAAACAATCACATAAACCACTGCTTGAAAAATTGGATGAGTTAGCACGGACTCGGCCATGTTACTCAGGCTTTGGTAGTGGCCAAGCCTGAATTGTACCGAGTAGGGGGTCCAAATATTAAAAAAAATTTAAAAATATCAAAAGATCCTAAAAAAATAAGAAATCTATTTGTAATTTTTTTTATTATGTTTCTTTCATTTTGAATGACTGAAAAATATTTAAGCTCAACTTGGGGATATTAAAAGAAATTTAAAAATATAAACAATCCCAAAAAATAAGAAATATATTTGTCATATGTTTGATATGTTTTTTATTATTTTGGCAAAAATTAAAAAATATTTTGGCCATAAATACTTATTTTACATTTTTGTAAACACATACTCTCACTTGCTTCAATCCATAACTAAAACATCGCACGCCATGAGAAGTATAATAGAGAATCACATTAAAACTAATGAATCGTGCGACATGGAGAAAACACTAATAACTAGATTGTCAAGGAAAATGTAAAAGACACTTGCCTTATTGAGAGTAAGGAAGACGGAGACAACAAAAAGGGAAATACTTTTTTAGGCATGTATGAAAAGTGTGGGTGTATTAAGAAAGTAATGTGAGTTTTTTGATGAGTTGCCTGAGTGAATTGGGTTTTGATGATGCATGCTTATGGCCTCGTTAGAAGCGTGGAAGAGGCTCAAAAAATTTTAAAAGAGATGCCTGAAAGAAATGCAATTGGTTGGACTTGTATGATTGGGGTGTATGCTTGTGTTGGTAGTTTTGCTGAGACCTTGAAGCGTTTTAGACAGACGCAATTCATTGGTGTGAAAGCAAATGAAACTAGACTGGTGTCTATCACATTGATTTGTCCATATGGGTGGTTTAGAGTTTAGGGCGATGGGTACATGCTTTAATGGGTGAGCATGGCATAAGTTAAGCATTCCGCTGGCAACATCACTTATAGACGTATTCAAAGTGTGGGAGTCAATAGCTAGTTTTAATGGTCGAGATGCCTGAGAGAAATGTAACTTCTTGGACTGCGATGATTGTGGGTCTTGACTTATATGGGGAAGAAAAGGGAGCAATAGTTCTCTTCTTACACAGGGAAGGTCAGGGATTGAAACTCAATTGTGTGACATTTGTGGGTGTCCTTAGTGCTGCAGGTTTGGTCGATAAAGGGCTCCATTATTTTGAGCTAACCAGTTCTCGATATAAAAAACAGTTGTCAAACATGACCATGCCAATACTAAATGAAAGGTCTCTTTAGGGTTTTTTAACTTCTATAACATCAAAACCCTAACTAATAAGAGAGATAGAGAGAGAGGCGCACATGTATTGAGACATGGAATCATGCTTGGATGTGGAATCTTTTTGGATATGGAAACAATTTTAGCTATGCATGCATATTTTTCTCTCTTTCTCTTAAATTCGAGTTGGAGAGAGGTATCCATGTTAGGAAGTTTGAACCAAAAAATAAGATTTTTTTTTTATTTCTCAAATTAAGATATGGATTAAGATATAGAAACAATTTATCTTTCTCTACCTAAAGTCTTTACTCTCTCTCTTCCTAAAATCTATACTTAGATATTTCTCAAATTAAGATACGGATTAAGATATGGAAACGATATATCTTTCTCTTCCTAAAATTTCTACTCTCTCTCTTCCTAAAATCTATACTCAATAAGCAGGCATATCTTTCTCTCTCTTGCACCTATTTTAGGAAGTTTGAACCAAATAGTAAGGAAAAAAAATGTCTTATTTCTCAAATTAAGATATAGAAACAATCTTTTTCTTTCTCTCCCTAAAATATCTATTTTCTCTTGTTCACTCTCTTCTTAAAATCTATATTCTTCATGCACAAAATATTTGAAAAGGGTGGAGATTCTTTTTTTTACTCTTCATGCACAAATTTTTGGAAAGAGTTGGATAAAAAAAATTCTTCTATTTCTCAATAAAATATTGAAAGAGTCTCTATTTCTTTCTAACAATCTGTACTTTCTCTCTTCCTAAAATCTCTATTCTTACCAAAAGATAGAGATTCTCTTCTTTTATACACCTTAGGCACAAATAAAAAAAATGTAGACTATTGGTATTTATTGGAGAAACACCAATCTAATCAGCTCCGTAATGCCTTAGGAGACGCAAATGCAGTAAACATTCCATACAAAGCACTTTATTTTTCTAAAATCTCTACACAATTTTCAACTTTATAATTTTTTTCTAAAAATTGTAATTTCTGCCGAAAGAGACATCAAATAGTAATGGAAAAAGTTTATATAGAGCCGAGGCTCTAAACAATCAAATTAGAGCCTACCTCAAAAATTTCACTAGAAGAGGTTGTTTTAATGCCTAAATATCATCAAATTGATCATCTCGACATCAAGATGGATGAACATGAGAACAAAATGGATTTCAAGTTTAAGAAATAATGTGTTTTGAAGTGTATTTTTGGACCGTCAAATTTCAAGATTTTAAAGTTTTCATAGATCTCTCGATCTATACTAATTTTGAAACTTTAAACTTTATAAATAAAGATAATATATATTTTACGGTTATAAAAAAAAAAAATTTCAATATTGAAACCAGATATCTCGGTACTATTTGAAGGTGGGCTCTAATTTGATTGTTTAGAGCCTAAGCTCTATCCAACCACACTGACCTTTCTCAAAGGTACCGGTACGTAATTTGCTCAAAATCATAAATGGTAAGAAGTGGCGGTGGATTTAATGGAACGGAAGAGGGTCGCCACATTCAAAATGCACCAATTTTTGGATGACTTAATTACCCTTCTCACCAACAAGAATCACCCGAAAAAATATGAGAAAGGCGTATCATGGAGCACAAAGAACTCCTAAATCCCCGCCTCTATCTCCAAGTGGATCCCACTAACATTCTCCTCTCTCTCTCTCTCTATTAACAGCTCTACCATTTGAGTTCATCCCACTAACGCCACCCCCTCTCTCTCTCTCTCTCGTC
>NW_006496077.1:1515328-1578980 GCF_000471905.2 Amborella trichopoda | reverse complement strand
GCAATATGTTATGTTTGTGGTGGTATCGTGTTGTGCTGTTCACTCACTTGTGAGTTCTAGGTATCATTTCTAAAAAAATTAAGGCTTTTAAGTCATTTATGTATAATACTAATAATAATAAGGATTGTATACAATGAGACCATTTACGTTTGGTACAAGGAGGTCACAATACTCATAACCATCCAATGTGAAATCTGATAGCTTGGGTGTGTCACAAAGTTCAAGAAAATTTATTTTGAACTGTGAGCTTGGTCAATGAAATAAATGCAGCCACCCAATATCATATCCAATGTTCAAAAATAATTATGACCACTATGTAACAAAGGTAAATGGCTTCATTGTATGGTTTTCCATAATAATAATGGTTACAAACTTAAATCAAATTAGAAGATTTTAATTTAAAATATTTTTTTTATCTTAATCTTGTGTCATAAGTTTAGGTATCACTTCTAAAAGCTTTAGACTTTTTAAGTCATTTATGTATAATGCTAATAACATTAATGATACAAACTTAAACATCTAAGTGATCAAAAGAGATTTGCTTTGCTTTGAAATTCATGATTTGGTCCCAGTTTAATTATATATTACATGATGGTCTTGCTCAATGTTCCATCTCATATGCATTGTCTATGTTCATGTTATTCACAGGCATAGGTACTTCGACTGTAAATATCAATGTCATAATTCTCAGGGCCTTCCACAATTCTGGGGAGCGAAAGAGGAATGTGCTTTTATTGAGTAATGGAAAGAGGAAATAGACTCTTTTGCTGTACTGATTTAAAGTTATAAATATTTAATTAAGATTTAAAGTTAGCATTTGATGAATAAGAACATACTTGTTTATTTGATCACCGAAGTGTTGAGTAAATAAATGAAATTTTGAGTGATCTCGTGTACAATTTTTATAAAAAATAATTTTATTTATAAACAAGGTTGGAAAATTTCCCCACTTGAGCGCCTAGGCAGCTAGAGGCCTTGGGCGCATTGCCTAGGCCTAGTTGGGCGGAACTTGGGCCACCTCACAATGCGAGCGCCCAGGTGGTTTGTATTAAGACCATGGGGGTTCATCTTAATCCCTCGAAGCTCTTGGAGAACTAATTTCAAGTCAAATACATACTCAAATTTAGATATCTTGTGAGAAATCCAAGATTGAACAAAAATCTGAAATTCTAAATTGCTTACAAAATCAAATGGCATTTGTGTCCAATCTTTTTGGCGCTTGAAGTGGTGTTTTAAAGAGGTTTTTGGCCCTTTCAGAGCTTGAAGGATTCCGTTTTAGAGGTTAGACATTTTCAAGTTTTGGATAAGGTTTTATGAGCAATTATGTATTTATAATTAGATATTTGTACATATTTATGTTCTTTTCTTTTTGTTTGTGGTATTTGTGATTTTCTTTCATTTTAGAATGTGGAGTTATGGGCTTAGGATATGAAACCCAAAATTCATTAAACCTTGTAATTAATTATTTGAACTCATATTCAAGGGGGTTTGGTATTTAACCAAACCCTAAAATTTTTTTTTTAACATTTGGGTTCGGCCATTTCTCTGGGCCCCAACTAGGTGGCTGCTTATGGCTCTGCCTAGCGAGTTTTCCAACCTTGTTTATGAATATGAATTTATGATTGAAATTTAGCTTTGTTTATTAATTATGATATTGCTCAATTATAAACTTTAATTTATAGTTATAGTCTTGAGCTCATTGGTTTATTAATTTTGAAGAATACATTCAGCAAAATTTACGTGTGGCACCAATACGAGATAAGATGAGAGGGAGTAGAATTAGGTAGGTTGGCCATGTGTGGTGCAAACCTAGTACAAAACCTGTTAGGAGGTGCAAGCTAGTTCAAGTGGAAGGCTTAAAAAGGACAAATGGTAGGCCCAAAAGATATGGTTGGAAGTAATGAGAAAATAAATGGGGACTTATGGCGTCACTGAGGGTATGACCTCTAATACAGCAAAATGGCGAACCAGGATTTGTATTTGGGTATGACCTCTAATACAACAAAATCGGGAAAAGTGATGATGAGATGATGATTAATTAATTTTGAGATTATTGTTATAAGAAATTAATAGGTTTAAAGATAAATATTTGATATAATGCTAATTATTAGTTAAGATTAGCTATAATTTTGCAAAAAAGTTAAAATACCAATTTTAAACAAAATATTATCTACTTCATTTACATTATTAAAAGTATTATAATTTGAATTTGACTTTGTGTATGGATATTATTTAGATATGTATTTTATCTTTGAACTATAATTTTATTAGATTTAATTACTAAATGTTTAAGAAAGTGACATTCTTTTGAAGTAGTCACATCTATATGCTACGATATTTATTAAAATATGATTTTTTATATTATGCTTAAGTAAATTACTGCTTAGAGGATCACAATGTGTTATGTTTGTGGTGATACGATGTTGTGGTTCTCGTTCTATTTGTGTCAAGATTTTAGGTGTCAACTCTAAAAAGTTTACACTTTTTAAGTCATTTACGCACATACTAATAATAATAGCAATACAAACTTAAACATCTCCTGATCAGAAGAGATTTGCTTTGCATTAAATTTCTAATTTGGTACCAATTTAAATTATATGACACGCTAGTTTCTTTCAATCTTCCATCAGATATGCATTCTCTGTGTTCATGTTACTCACATCAAAATAGATTTGAGTAACGTGCTTCTTTCTAAGAAATTATAAAATTAATAAAATATTTTAATATTAGTATAATAAAGAATTTTATAGTCTCCAAGGATTATATGGTCGTTTATATAGGTGAATTTGGCAAAACAAAATAGCATTTATTAGTGGTATGATGCTAGTTTGTAGATACATCATCCAAAACAAAATAGCATTTATTAGTGGTATGATGCTAGGGTTTAGATACATCATCCAACCCTATTTAATACTTGGGTTTAATAGATACATAGTGAAAGTTTTCGTTGTGACATGATCCCACAGGATTACATTGTATTACAAATAGTTAATCAATATTAAAGTTTAACATTTTACTAATTGGAGTAATTTCGGCCACTCACCTTGTTAATTATTTCTTTGGATTTTGAGTTGCAATACTAACATAATTGCTAATTTGACCCCCTGAAGTGCAGGGTAGGTTCATATTTATTTGGCCACTCACTTTTTTAATATTGCTAATAATGTGAATTACCTTATGTTTTCCCCTTTATGTTTAAAATTTGCTATAATTTAATTTATTTTATTTATTAATTGATGATATTACATATTTTTATTTTTGAGCATATATTACAGTTTTAAACACTCTTAGATTTATTAATTAACCTATTAGCCATTTGATCTCCTAAAATTATGTTTGTAATGATCATGAAATAACTCTTCACTCCCGAACCACTAACCGAACTTAATAAATATTTAGTGAATGACACGTGTGTACTAACCTAAATGGTGTTTTATATATTCTATAGAAAATATAAAGCATGTATATATTGAATTGATCATTGCTATCCACAGGTTATGTCAAGTATGGATGCTGACGCTTCATCTTTGATGTTGATTACACTTGGGAGTAACTTACAGTTGCTTGGTTATAAGCTTCAGGTATGTTAAAGCAAACACATTTTTCTTTGCCATGAATAATTCGTGCTTTTGGATGCATTCATATGATTTATTTCTCTCTTGTGGACTCGGGCATCTATTTGAAATTGATAGTGTTAATCAATATCTGTCACTTCCTTAAATGTGACTATTCTAGTGGTATCTAGCAAACAGTTGTCCGTTATATTTCGAATATACATATGACCTAGTATCCTGTTCCTTATCATGCCTTTTTTCAAGTAGTGATTCTTTGCTATGCTATATTTTTGTCACATTTCTTTTGCATGTTTGTCTTCCTATTCTTGAAGTTTCTTGGTTTGAAGTGTTTTAGGTAGGCATTTTGGGTATATGTTATACCTGTCTTTTGTTTAAGTCCATTTGCATAGAAAATTAGATAACTTATGTCCTTTTTAAATCATTGATTATATCATATATGTGTGTGCGTGTGTGTGTTATATTCTAAGGTATTTTGGACTCCATAATATATGTGTCACTACTGAAGACATCTGGCACTGGCAAGCACATGTAAAAATACATCCACTACTTAGATTTATGTTTTCTACTGGGCAAGCTTGTCATGATAGATCTCTGGACTTGGGTCTTGTGAGGCATTTGTCATCCATGGATCATAACTTTTCACTCGTGTGTCCGATCATGGTGCTTCAAGCTGCAAATCAAAGATCTCTTGAGTAATCTACAAAGACTATTTGTATGGTTTTTTCCACAATTTTGCTATTTTGGGCTCAAAACTTAATTTAAGCTATATGCCTGAAAATGGTGATGAAGTTTAGTATTAATTGGAGTTTTTTTGGTATTAATTATTAGTAGCAAATTTGGAATCTTGAAGATTCTTACTAAATGTGGCTGCTTCAGGTTGCATATGCACCTTTGGGTGAGGCCCCTGCATATGCGGCCCACACACGTGGGGGTAAATTTGGCCCAAAACGTAATTTTCCCCATGAAAGGGGGGGAAAGCTAAGCATTTTGGGGTACTAACCCCCCCCCCCCCCCCTAAAAAACTGGTAATGTCTTCATCTTCAAGCAAAAAGGATCCGGCTTGGAAAATATGAAAAATTAAAAAATCCAAAGGATGGAAATTGTTTATTTGTACTCTATGTGGAAATACTTATATGGGGGGTAATTTCCAGCAGAAAGAAGACCCAGCCGGTATTAGTGGAAGTGTTAGAGCATACCCATAAGCAATTGATGAGATAAAAAAGGATATTATGGAATACATGGATAGCTTAAAAAAACAAAAACAATAGAAAAATGAGACGAAAAGAAATATTTTAGGAAGTTTTGATGATGATAAAGATGATGGAGAAGATGCATTAAGAGTTGGAAGTAGGCATAGGGTGGCTACAAGGGGGAGCTTTATAAATATCGGGTGCATTTTGCACCCCTAACCTTGAAGTTGTGGTTCAAGAAAGTAGGGAAAAGCCAAAACAAACCACACTTGAAAATTGATGCAAGAAAGAAGATGGCGATAGGGTATGTAAATACATTGTGAAGTGGTTTTATTTGGCCAATTTTCCTTTCAATATCATAAACCTTGATAGTTTCAAGGTTATGGCTGAGGCAATTGCACAATTTGGCCTAAGACTTAAGCTTACATTAGCTTAGGGAGCCTCTTTTGAAGGATGCTGTATATGAAGTTGAGAAAATTTGACTTCTCAAAAAGAATGAGTATATGAAGTTGAGAAAATTTGAGTTCTCAAAAAGAATGGTGGGAGAAGTCGGGGTGACCATCATGTGTGGTGGATGGTTTATGGAAGTCTTGGTAATTCACTAATGTTTTTGTTAACTGTCCTTTAGTTACTTTTTTTGTGAAGTCTATTGATGTATCAGATAGGTCACATGATGCTGCGTACTTGTGTGAGTTGATGGATGAGATTAATGCTACATAATTGTGTGAGTTAATGGATGAGATTATAGACTTTATTGAGAAGGAACATGTGGTGAAAATTGTCATTGACAATGGCGCCAATTACTGAGTAGTTGGGCATCTTTTGACTTCGAAGAGGAGACATATGTTTTGGACTCCCTGTGCAGCTCACTGCCATGATTTCAGGGAAGACATCCACATTTAGTGGGGTGTTTTCGAAAGCTAAGTTTCTCGTTTGTTTTATTAATAGTCATACCATTATCCTAAGCTAGATAAGGGAGTTTACAAAAAGATAGAGATAGGGAGAGTACGAGTGACTATTTTCCACGACATTTCTCACTCTTCAAAGCTTATGCAAGCAAAAAGGTACCCTAAGGACCATGTTTATTTTAGAGAAGTGGAACATAAGTAAGTGGTCAAAGCATTGAGATGGGAAAAAAGTTTAGCAGATTGTCCTTAATACATCTTTTGGAACCAAGTGTATTATGGGTTGGATGTTTCTTGCCCTTTATTGAATGCGCTTAGATTGATTGATGTCGAAACAAAGCGCACCATGTGCTTCATACATGATTAATGCAGAAGAAGAGATCAAGAGATTAAAACGGTTCTAAAGAATGATGAAAGCAAATGCAAGCCTATACTCGACATTGTTGATAGATGGGATAACCAGCTTCTTTGCCCCCTCCATGCAACTGTTTATGTTTAAATTCATCTCTTCACTATAAGCACCCATCCATTGGGTCAGATCTTATAATAAATGGTGGGTTCTTAGATGTGCTTGAGATGTTGGTCTCTAACCGAGCTATCCAAGATGATATCCAAAGTCATGAGTTGATCAAGTTTAAGTGTGCATTAGGAAACATTTGAAGACATGTCCCAATTGGAAGCAGGGAAACTGCACAATCAGGTAATTAAAAAGGCCCAAAGTACCATTTTGGTTTTATTTGATGTTTTCATTTGCATAGTTTCATTATATAAATAATAAAGTATCTAAAATAATATGCAGTTGCATGGTGGGCATCATATGGAAGCAAGACAACAAATCTTCGATGTCTTGCATTTTGAGTGTTGAGCCTCACATATAGTTCATATGGTTGTGGACGCAAATGGAGTGCATTGAGCATGTAAATCCTTATTTCTTGGTTTTTAAATTTCTAAAATTTAAGAACCCTAGAAAATGACATTTTTTTCCTTTTGCTTGTTTCCTTGTTTTGTATCACAGCTCCATACCGAAAAAAGAAAAAAATTTTTGCAGAAGAAGTTGAATGATCTCGTGTATGTGCAATATAATGATTGCCTTAGGGAGAGGTACCTGGATTGCATGGATGTCAACTCAATTCAATTGGATGATCCTGAAGGCGAGTGCACAAGCGAGTGGACTGTGGATCCGTAATCTGAGCATGTGTTTGGGGGTTAGAATATTGATATAATGTCATGGAGGCCATAGGGCATGGAGAAGAAGTGAGGCCTAATAATAGAACACAAAGGAAAAAGGGTGGGTCCAATCACACATCTGTTTTAGAGGTCGAGGAGGAGGACGAGGCCGGCTTTGAGGAGATTGACGAAGACAAAGTATATGGAGGAGGTCGATGATAGTTATGATGATGCCTCTACATCCTCGGATTCAGGTTTGAGAGATGCACATACACATGCAGAATCCCCAAATGGTCTGTCTAATTGAGAGTTGAGATTGAGACTTGAGAGTGGATTATCTTTTATTTTTATTTTTATTTATTTTTATTGGTGTTCATAAACTTTTGGTGGTTGTATGCATCTTTGGTGTTTGAATTTTAAAGTTTGGAATTTTGGATGTTTATGTGAATTAGTGAAGTTTGAAATTGGACACGTTAACTACGATGGAATATATTGCTTTGTTTTACATGTTAATTATACTAAATATTAGCAACAAACATTATTGCTCCTTATTAGGCTTTTGAAGGACTCAGAGTCTCAAACAACTGATATATTAAAGATAATGAATGAATACTTATTATCACATAAATCATATCTATTTTCTTTATGCATTGTTTAATTTATTTTTTATATTTTTTAGAAATTTGTAATATAATGACTGCATCGGATGTGATGCGCATGCATCTAGACCACATCGAGCCTCATCGCTACATCTGGTGCTGTCGGCATCGGGATGCCATTCCTCATTTTAAAACATTGGTATTAAACTGTCTACTTGGATCTCCACTGAATTTTAGTATTTTACATGCTTACAAAATGTGTCCATTGTGAAAGGAATCGAAAATTTTATTAAAATTGTAGTGGAGCTTTTGAGTTCTACAGTTGTGATACTTAATTAATGGTTGTTGTGCTCTTCCCCTTTTGAGATTTTCTCGCGTTCTTCGATTCTCACTACATCAAAGTGGTATTAGAGCAAAGCTTGATTGCGCTGGATTAGAGATCCGATAGCTGCATGCCTTCCTTGAGACCTGAGTTGTGCAATCAATGATGGACTTGACTCAAAGGGTGGATCAACTAATGGATCTGATGATCCATAGAACTGCAAACCTTGAAGGCATATTGCGTGAATATGAGCTGCATGAGATTCATACCAACTACCCTACGTTTCAGGTTTATTTTCTTAAAGCTTCATAAGGGAATGCTTTTGTGGCCGCCTTTTTGGATTACATGATTAATCACCACTTATTGAGATAATTGGTGAGGCTATGTATGATAAGGATCCAGATGAAGAACAAATGATCAAAGAGGTATATTATGAAAGTCTGATTTTTTGTTGTGAGGATTTTAAAGATTTTAAAATTTCTAAGTTGTGCACAGAATATGAAGCCCCTCTTCTTTAAGGATTTTTGAATGACATTCAAGCATTATTGGTGAAAGATTTTATTCATCCCTTCAAATATATGCAATTTATTATTTACATGGAGATCCAATGAAGAAGTGCCAAGGCGAATGTTACGACTACCCACCAATTGCCTAAAGTGAAGTCCAAAGTCAAAGGGTATGCAGGGCATGTAAAACATCAATCTTAAAACAAAGTGATCTCATAGTGAACTCGAGGGCGAGTTTCTTTCCGAGAAGAGGTGAATGATGCAGTCATCATCCGAGGATCATAACTTTTCACTTGCTTTTCATATAGTGGTGCTTCAAGTTGCAATTCAAATATCGCTCAGTTATCGGCAAAGGCTATTTCTAGGGTTTACTTCACAATTTTTCTGTTTTGGGCCCCAAAATTTAGTTTAAAGTATATGCCTGAAAATAGTGATATTTTTAGGATTAATTCGATTTTTTTTGGTGTTTATTGAATTTTAATAGTATTTTAGAGTCTTAAATTGTTTATGTGGATATCAAGTTAATTTTAGAGTTTTATATAATTATATGAATAGGCTACTATACGTCCATTGTGAAAGGGATAGAAAATGTATTAAAGTTGTAATGGAACTTTTGAGTTCTAGAGCTGTGATGCTCAATTAATTGTTGTTCTGCTCTCCCTTTTTTGAGATTTTCTCTCTTTCTTCGATTCTCATTGCATAATCTCGTCTTACTTAAATGCATTAGTATCTAGATTTTGCTAGATTCTGTTCTAGTCAAGTCATTTACATAAGAAACAGTCGTGACCTTTACAAAATTTTCTTGGGTAATTTATTTATACACCCAAGGGGTTTTCTATGTGCATATCAGATCCATCATGCTACTTTGTTTGTTGGTGATGTTTGGCAATAATGCAATAGATGAGTGTTTTGTCATTGGTTAGCGCAAAGCCTAGATCTTTGTAGATGTTTCTTATGAAAGTTCTAATATATTGTTGTTTGTTGTTTTGGGAGGACAGGTTTTTGCATTTGTGGTTGGTAAAACTCTTGGAGCTTGGGAGAAAATTGGCTGTCGAGTTTCCATTTTGGATGACAAAAGTCTTCACTCAGTGGATTGGACGAAGTAGGTTTGATGCAAGAACAATGGATTCTGTATGTTAGTCATCATATTGAGATTTTTATGTATTGAACATACCTAAAATATTCCTGAAGCACTTAGCTACCTGACAGCTATTCAATAAAGATAACGTGAATATGTACATCCTTTTTCAAATAATGAAATAGTGCTTCTATTTACGTTTTATTTAGTTCAGTTTTATAATGAAACATATAAGGTAGTTCTTTTGGTTGAGTAAATCTGGTTGGCATTCTTTAGTGGGGTTGTGTTTCTAGTTGATGTATATTCTTGTGTGGTAATGTTGCAGTTTTGATGGGGTGTTATTGACCTCTCTTGAAGAAAAAATAGTAGTTTCAAGGTAAGCATTTATGTACTTTTCCTTTTGTTATTATCATTTTTCCTGCTTTCTATATTTCTCCAAGACTTTATGAGCTTTCAATTGATACCAGGTAGATAATAATGTAATAGTGTAGCATTGTTAAAAAAAAGGGACCGCCCAGCGCCTAGGCGGCCACCTAGGTGGTCCAGAAGGCCTGGGCGCATCGCCCAGGCCTAGGCGGTCAAATTGGGCAGTCTGTCCCTCGGAACCCGCCTAGGCAGCCGCCCAGGGCCAGCGCTCCGCCCAGAGGAGGAAAAAATGATTTTTTTTTTTTTCGTTTGTTATTGTGAAAGATTTAAAGGTTAAGAATGATGGCTTTTAGGTTCATTTGAACCCTAAACCCACAAGAAGCCCCTTTAGACAAAAAAAACCCTTAAAAAAACTACATTTCATTGGATTGATCATCGAATCATCGAAGTGTTTCTTAAAGTTTGGAGTTCAAGCAACCAAAGTAAGTGCACTGTTTAGATTGTTTGCTTTATTTTGAGATATCTTCTTTAGGAGTTAGTCGGAGTGGAGATTCGGGTTAGAAATATGGATACAACCCGAATGCAAGTGACAAAAATTGCGTTAGATGCAATTTTTGTGAAGAAGATACAAAATGAGGCAAAAATGTTCCTGAAGTTGTCAGAGAGGAGATTAAGCAATTTTTAAGTTATGTAAAACAAAAACAAGAATAAAATCCTTGTCATAGATCTATTTCTGCTACTCCTAGAAAAAGCTCACCAATTTCATCCCTCAATAAGTTCTCCCTTGCACAAAAAACTCATCAATTCCATCACTCAATTCTTTTTTATGTGGGGGTGATGACAAAGTATTGCTCCATGTGAATCAAGGCAGGTGTCTTGCAAGCTCAAAGTAGCCAAAAATCATTGTCCCAAAGGGGATATACACAGGAAGAAACTGAATGATTTGGATAGGAGAGAAGCCTGTCAAGATCATCATCAATGTTGCATTCCCCAGGTGAGACAGATCCATGTGAGAAAAACCCATATGAGAAGAACCATAGAAATCGCACCAACAGTTCTTTCCTCACTGTACAGATCACGCCCCAAATCTTTTTTCCTTTCTATAAAAACGCCTTCTGTTCTTGATCTTTCTCATTGCTCTTTTGTAAGAGTTCATGAGGAAATCCTGTTCAACACATGCACAGTATGAAATCTGTTAACTGATTGGATTTGGTGGTTAGTGGTGAATTAAGAGAGAGGGAGATTTTGATACCCGTGAGCTGATTTAAGATTGACAGGGATTAAGGTTGAGAGAGAGAGAGAGAGAGATAGAGTGAGAGGGGCTTGCTAGACGAGAGAGGGAGAGAGAAAGGAGGATAATATTTGATGATAGAGGGAGAGATGCATGCAATTTTTTTTTTTTTTACGACGAAATTGAATCCTGTAAATTTCAACTACGAGTTGAGTTATTAGGGATTCGGATATTTGGGGTCTATTTCATATTAAAAGATATGATTTTACCCAATCAAACAGGGTATGTAAATTTATATAATCAAAATTATAGTAGATTATATATTATCTTGAAATATTAGGGTGATATCAAACAGGGCCTTAGTTCATTAACACTTGATTAATATTTAAATAATATAACATAAAAATAAGTTTTTAATTTATTTATTAATAACTCCGTGTGGGGTAAATAATATTTTAATTTAATTATTAATAAATCAGGGTTGAGTCTACCACGACCAGGTCTTGATACAAGCCCAGAGTGTTGGACCCTGACCCAAGCTATGGGGTCCAACCCTTGACGCATTCTCGGACCTAGGTTGGGTCGACCCGCCCAGTCCGCAGGTCGACCCAACCCCATTGCTACCCTTATCCAAAAGTTCACTTGTGCGTACTCAACACAATGAGATCAATTTTAAGAAGAATAGGCGTCTATATGGTTGTCAAGAAGTATCTGACCTACTATGGCATGCAAATGGAAGAGTACACATTGCATTGCTGCTTTGGGTCATTTTTCTCTATTAATAAGGTACAGCCTTCACGTCCAAACCTCACATTTCAATTCGAGAGCCGTTTGATTTTCCTTTTGTTGATTAATTTTCTGATTCTTACTGCAATCCCTCTTAGGAGTTTCTTGTACACATTATTTTCTTGTGAATCTCCTTCATCAACAATTTGCAATATTCTCTCACTCCAATTCATTTGTCAATTAGGAATTTGCGTAAATTGCTCATTGGAAACTTGAAAAATTCATGGGGTGGAGCTTGCTTGACTTATGTTTTTGAGGAGATATTTTGGATCACATTGGCTGCTTTTTTAGAGATAACTAAAAGAGTGCTGAAATATTTTGACTATTCGAAGATATCTAACTTTAGTAAAGTTTTTCTCAAATTACATCAAAAGTAGGCGACCATCGTAAGGATGGAAAAGTACATCTCATGAAGGGCCTAGTCTCTAGTAACAAATGAACCAACATAATAGACGCCATCATTCCCCAATGCATATACATTAGCCACATGATAAACATGGCAAAAAGTAACAAATCCAGGACAATTGTGAAACATTCCTAGAAAATCATGGGGCTTCTCTTTGAATGCCCATCTAATAAGATTGAAGTGATGACACTCAACTATTGGCGCCTCTCCTGTCTCAGTATAGAGCTTAAGGCCTGTCATTAGGGAGTTTGCTTTGAAATGAATCCCTATCACTAAATGGGGGCCTTGAAAGGACAATCCTTGCCCCTTGTCATTCATGAGGTTCTTGCCCAGTTCTCCTAGGTTGCCATGCCAGCTCCCTTTCAAATTTAGCTTTAATCGACTTGTCACCAACTTCGCCAACTTGGGTCTAGTGACTCTTGGTTACTAATCCTCGTGTAGCACATTCATAACGATCCTTTTCTAAGAGGTCAATAGAGCACGCCTCTAAGTGTTAGCCTTGAAGATTTGAGGACTATTAATATTGTTGATGCGTGTTAAATAACAACTCAATATCTCCTTTGTGTTTGTTTCTATGGTGGTAGTATCTTTTATATTCGTCATGCTCCAAGTGCCGGCCTTGAAGATTTGAGGACTATTAATATTGTTGATGTGTGTTAAATAACTACTCAATATCTCCTTTGTGTTTGTTTTTATGGTGGTAGTCTCTTTTATATTCGTCATGCTCTAATTCCTTTCTAAGAGTGACTTAAATTGGATGTTGTGGCGTGAATTGTTTGGGGGTGTTGTGATCCAAATAAAATCATTCAAGGGGTAGTCACTGTGAGTATGGAGCACAAAACTAGACTGCAGTCCTTAGTAGGTGAAACCATGAATTTCAAACATTCAAGGAGCCCTATGTTTCCCCATAGATGAAAGAAATATGATAATAAGTCCAAATGGTGACCCCAATCGCAATGCGTAGGATTGGCCAGACGATAATTGGCAGAAAATCGTAAGAATCACCAGAACTAGATACAGTTGGTGGAAGCAGTCTCAGATCTAGGCTAAACTTCATACATCCCCATGAACTGAAGACATATAATTCAAGCAAAAACGAACGAGATCAGAATGGTGGAATTGATGAACGGATGGTCTAGAATGGAGCACGGCCAAACTCTAGTCAAACTCTAGTCAAGGGTTTTGAACTCTAATCTAGGGTGCCCATAAGGTGTCCTCCAAGAATCAAGTCATTACGATATTGGATGACTGGGATATTGGCTTGCAAAGTTCAAGACCACTGAAGGAACACAGTCCAGGCCCCAAAATGACCCTAAATTTATACAAAAGAACCCCTAGAAATCTATGTCCAAATGAACTGAAATCTTTATAGATGGAAGACACTACCTTGAAAGTTTAAATTCCAAATTTTGAGTTCAATTTGACACCAAGAAGTACCATTTTCATAGTGATCTTTGGCAGATCATCATGGGAGCATCATACTGTTGCAGAAAAGTGCTCATTGTAGCTGTGGTCTAGCAGTTTATGAGCAATAACAAGTGATGAGTTGTCGTCATCCAAAAGATTGGATCATATCTCATGATCCCCATGGCCAGGTAAGCTTAAATTTCGATATGTTGTTCTCCATCCAAAGAATGTTCCATTTGTATAGATATCGATGGGGTTCCTACCATGTATGAGAAGGTTAAGGCTTTGAGAGGACATTAGCCTATAGAAGCCTTCTCATAGCACGTGCATGTACAGTCACTAAGTGGGAAGCAGCTCGACCATGTTGATCCACTTGGGCGAGATATGCACATGTGCTAAGAGAGGAACCCCTACATCTATCAGTGTTCATGTCCTTGGGGATGCACTTGTAATCCACTACAACATGAGAGTCCCAAGCCCCACATTGGTTTGACTTTGATAAACCAAGCATGAGCTTCTGATTAGCACTGTGGGTCATGGGTTTGTTTGGTCATACTTAGAAGGTGACCTTGAGTTTTGGGTCTAATAGAGCAGAGTGCTCCAATACCAAATTCAACACCATAGGGTCCTAACTTATAATATTTTCAAATGGTGCCCAAGTTTGTTATTCTGATGAAAATTTCTTCGGTCATTTTTTGGGAATTTTGGAGATTTTAATTTCTTTGAGCCAAAAACGAGAAATTATGGATTTGTTTTTGTAGTTATAATTGAGGATAGACATGAGGAACCAATGTGACACCCAAATGGCCAATGGGTGTCCAAGTGGGCCCATGGGGTGTCCACATCAGCATGTGGAGTTGAGTAGGGGTGACGTCAACCCCTTGGGGGACCCCCTTGTCTTTTGATGATTTGTTTATTAAAGGTGCTTTATGATGGGATTTTTTATGGTTTTATGAAAATTCACAAATTGAATTTTGGAACATTTTGTGTGAGATTTGTGGCTATGTGACATGTGGGAAAGCTTCATGAAAGGGCGGCCTAGGGTTTGATATTATGGTTGAAGCCCTAAGGCTGTGTGTAATTGTGCATATAACCAACTATCTTATGTGGCACCATTTGATTGGTTGACTCTGCTCACCAAAAATGGAGGGAATTCAATTTTAAAATTGTTTCCATGTTCCAAATTACCATTAAGGGCAATCCCCTGGCTGTAATTTCTTGTTTGATTATATGAATCAAGCATGGGCTTTTATGAAAGCAAAGTTGATTTTGGTGATTAATTTTAATTAAGGAAAACTATGGTTAATATGGAGGATAAAGGTGTTGAATCTCATCTATTCATCAAGATAGCATGATGAGGGATAAGTGTCTAGGATCGAGCCTCTCTTTATATCATGGATGATTGACTTTAATTGCCAAGATTAACTCATCTTCTCTTGAAGCATATGTACACTTGCCTATAAATACCCCCCTGATCTCTCATTTCATAACTAAGTTTTATTCTCTCTCTAAGAGGTGCGCCCCACTATTTCAATCTCTCTCTCTCTCTCTCTCTCTCTCTCTCTCTCTCTCTCCCATCATAAAGTTTTCCGAGTGGGAAATACTCCATAGAATGGCATGTCCCTTCTCAAGCCACTCTTCCTCCAAGAGAACAAAAGTTTAATGAGAGAAAGAAGAAAATTGAGAATTTAGTGAGAGAAAAACTCCATTCAAGCTCCAATAGGGCTTGATCTCAAGCTTAGGTGAAACCTAGCTCTATGATGATATAATTTTGCAGTATTTCATCATCAAGTCATCCTTCATGGAGATTTTGGTGGCTGTAAATTTACATTTACAGCAAGGTGTGATGACATATTTCCTCCTTGATTCATGTGATTTGGAGTTTAGGCTGATTCTTAAGTATGAGACTTCAATTCTTAGTTGATTGATCTAAGTTTGGAGAGATATTGATAGAGTTTTCATGAGATTTAATTGGCTGATTTTCTCTGCAATTTTTGGATCCAGATCAACCAATTAATTCACTCTTTCTAATTAGTTTTAGTGAGATTCTATAGGGAAACTAGGTCATACTTTCCTATGGTCATACTATTTGATTATTCATCAAATTGAGAGTGATTTGAGGGGGAGGCTACGTGAATCTCTTGGATCGAAATTTAGCTGAATCCTCTGGTTTATAAGTTTACTAGAGGATGTCACTCATTTCACTTGATTTGCCAACACGCCAAAGGAAAATTCAATGCTAAGGTCTCCCCCAAGGAATATAGCCTTGTCTTGCTTATTTTAGTGAGAAGAGATGGCTCAGCTTGATATTGGTGTCAGTAGATCTTGTTGAATGAGGTCAGTCTGCTCCAAGAGATATTTTTCTAGCCTAGATCTTTCTTCACTTACCACCATTTCCCACTTAGGTGCTTTGGAATTTGGGTTTTGGCATGGGTATTCTAGGTAATTTGATTTTCTAGTATTTTTGGGGGATTTTGGGTCTTTTCCTAATTTTGGGAGTTTTTGGATATTTTTTAATTTTTGGGGGTTGGTCTCTGGATTTGGGGATTTGGTTTCTGGGCAATCTAGATTAAGGCTCCTGCACAAGGTTTCTCACTCTAGGCTTCCTAATCAAATACTTCTAAACAAGTTTTCTAACCCTTGAAAAAGAGGGTTGATGGGTTAGTATAGAAGGTTTAGGGAACATGGGGGGAAAATCAATTGTATAGCTCACAATTGGGTGAATTATCAAAAATTGGTTCGATCTTTTCCAAAAGGGATCATTATAGGGGTCCAAAGTTGAGAAATATCATGAATTTGCCCATGAAGAGTTTGTTTATCATGCCTTGATCTAATACGTACTTGTTTGATGCACTTCTTCGATTTTTGCTCAATTTTTCTCCAAAATTTGTAGAGCAAGTTTCTATGGTCATTTTGCTATGAATTTTGAGAAAAAATACCAAGATTTGAAGAGTTACAAACAAATTTGTGAATAATTCGTGAATGTGACATCAAACTTGGGGAACTTTGATGCTTCCTTTAAATTCCTTCCAACTTCACCCCTCATTAGCCATTATTTGACGATCCATCACAACAAAATTGTGAGGAATCATCCTTAAAGTTTTTGAGAAGAAATTTCGATCACAAACTCTAAGATTTGAAGGAGTTATGATATTTTTATTCGCCACTTTTGCCTAATTCAGCAGTTCTCATTTTTCAAGCAACTTCTCTCTATGATCTGACTTCCAACTTGATTTTATATCAAATAACTAATTATATGGATGTTTAGAGGGTTGAGTGAAGATCATATATATAAAATTTCAGCTCAAAATGTTTTACGAATTATGAGACTTGAGTCGAAATGTAGATTGAGGTCATAGGAACCCATTGCAAATGTACTCACTTTTGATCTCGTATATTTTACTTTGATCTGGCAATGATCTGTGATAGGAACCCCATCGATATCTATATGGAGGGAATGGTCTTTGGATGGAGAACAATATATCAAAATTTGATCTTATTTGGCTGTGGAGATCATGGAATATTATTGAATATCTGGGACGAAGACAACTTGTCACTTGCTGTAAACTGCTCATGAATTGCTAGTGCATTCCCATAGTATGGTCTTTTGCCCAAAAACATGATGGTCCCTTGATGGTATGCCAAATATTGCTTCGAAAATGACACTTCTCGACATCGGATTGAGCTCAAATTTGGAACTTAAGTTTTTTAGCGGAATGCCTTTCATAAAAATTTTTGCTCATTTGGACATGGATTTCTAGTATTCCTTTGCAAATTTGGGATCGTTTTGGGCACAAATTGCGCTCCTTCAATGGTCTTTAACTTTGCGAGCATACCTTACTCATTCGATTTCGGAATGACCACTGGCGTCGATTGTAAATCATCATCTGTTGACTAGTTCGAGCATGCAACTGGTTCCTATCTCTTTTTGTTTTTGGCCGTGAGTTACTTTATAGGGATCTCCAAAATTTGTGCTTGATTCAAGACCGCTTTTACCGACTATATCCAGTCTTGGTGAATCCTGCGATTTTCTAGCAGTTATCGTGCCAAGGACTGATTTGGCCCGTCGACCTAACACATTGGTTTTGGCAGGCTAGCATTTTGATCTATTATCATATTTCCTTCAGTTGGCAGCATGGAGCTCTTTGGGAGGTCTGAAAATTAGGGTTTCACCTCCTTGGGGCTGTAGTTGTGCTCTAGACTTACGTCAACTACCCATGGTTGATTTTATTTGCATCAAAACACCCTTAAAAATAAGTCCCACATCTAGGTTTTTTTGTTCTTAGCCTCTCACACTCTTATATAGAGGGTGTTAGGTCTCATATCTACTCATCAATGTATAGGCACATTGACAGTATTGCAGCTCTAAAAGGATCTTTTATGGAGTGCCTTGAGTTTCTAATTCAAATGTACTTTTCTTTTTCATCTTTTTTCTTGTAGTTTTAATATAATATTTATTTAACAGGCAATATCATGGGCATGGTATGTTATTCCATCTTTTCAACTTGTGGTGCTTCATTGTGCATTGTTCTGTCTGACCTAGTGTGGCATACAAAATCCAGTGTTTCTAAAATTTCCTTCCTTTGACAAAGCATTAATTGCTTTTGAGCAAGTTGAGCTCTCCATTGGGAAAGTCCAATTCCTTGTTGGAATTTGAAACTTTGGATTTAAAGTATGTCTCCTAGTCCAATTCCTTGTTGGAATTTGAAACATTTGATTTAAAGTATGTCTCCATTGTGATGTAAAGTCTATTTAACTAGAATATCTCTTTTGACAAGGTTCGATTATTGTGCCATTTATTTGAACTTATTCATTTATGGGGTAACTGTGAGGCTGTAATTGTTTGGTAGTAATCTTCAGAATATTTGTCTTGCATAGTTATTGTAATTATTAAGAGACATTGATTTTTAAATGATTTGCAGCCTCTTGCAAGAACCCTTCCTTTCTGTGCCGCTCATATGGATTGTACAAGAAGAAACTCTTGGTGAGCGTCTTCCAGTGTATGAAGAGAATGGGTGGATTGGTCTTGTTAGTGAGTGGATAAGTGCTTTTAGCAGGGCCAATGTTCTGGTCTTTCCAGATTTTACGCTTCCAGTAATATTTCTGGTCTTCACTTTTCTTCAGTTTGTGTGTGTGTGCGTGCTCAAGTGTGTGTGTCCGTGCTCGAGTGTGTGAGCATGCACGCTATTTTTTTGGATGAATTTAGCACTGTCGCCCTTTATGGCATGATGCTTTCTGTCGCAGATGATGTATAGCAAACTCGATACTGGAAACTTTTTTGTAATTCCTGGATTACCAGTGGAAGCATGGGAATCAGAAGCCAGTGTTCTGAGAGATGTAAATCAGCTACGAAAAGACAGTGGCCTTCAAGAAGATGATCTGATTATTTTTGTCACTGGGAGCCCTTTTGCTTATACTGACTTACCTTTGGACTATGACGTTGCTGTTCATGCAATAGGATCTTTTCTAAAGGACAGCCATGTATCATTCAAATTCTTTTTCTTTAATGGCAAGTCTAAAGATGGTGATCTGGAGACTATGCAGGTATTTTGTTGATATTTGATATTATTGGCAATAGAAGGTATCCTATGATTGCACCTTTATCCATATATGGTGTTGCAAATTTGTATATGTTGCTGTTGGTTTTGTGTTTTGCATAATTTTGAGTGTAGCATGGTATTCCCGAAATGGTCCCCATTATCTAATGGATAAAAAATATATACCTTGCGAATTGGCCGAATTTAGTTAGGAGGAGGTTATACTGAAGCGTTCCTATGCTTTCAAACAGGTAGGCAGTGAGATCTATTTAAGATATTTCTTGCCTGTGAAATGTCAGTGAGATACCTGAACCAATGTGTGGAATCCTCTTTCTCAAAACGAATGTGTGGAATCCTGATCATTGAACTTGTCTAGGGCACTAGAGTGCAGAAATGCGAAACCTCAACTCAACGTGCCGAGCTCCCTTATCGAGTTGACCCATAATGTAACTAGTTTGACTCACCGGATCATGAGAATCAGAAAAGAGAACATAAATATAAAAAATAAAAAAGTTCCATGAAAATCAATAAACAATTTAAAGTTTAAAAATAAAGTAAAGCAAGTGAAATCTTGCAAAACCTTAAATAGCAATACATAATGCTTTTCTTTGCTTGGGGATGGATATCATGGAGATTGACTTTAATAACCACATTATGGCCTTTATGGCTTGAAGGAAATTGGACCCTCTGAGGACAATACACAATGTCCTCCTCCCCAGTAACAAAAAATGTTGAAGTGGCAACTTCATGGGCTCTAAATTGAAAGGAATTCTGGGGATATGGGGCAGTAGGTTTTAGCAATTGGTTGAAGTTCATTATTTAGGGAGACCAAAAATACGGCCTGGTCTTCGTTATGTTGTCGATCATCGACCGGCACTGTGAAACTAAACTTTATTGGCAGTGCCATGAGTACATTAGGAAAGGCTGGAGCAAGAGTGAAGAGAAACCACAGAGGAAAGATCATTCTTCCCTTCTCAGGACCCTTGGAACTGTGCCATGCAAATGAGGCATAAGTGCATGCTTTACTGGCGGGTCTGCAAAACCTGAATCCACTCTGGACCTCCCATCCTGGTTTACTGAAATTCAGAGAATATAATTACATGGTGGCTAATAAGAAAGCAGGTTGCCCGTGGGAATTAAATTACATCTTTAAAGACATTTTTCAGCTATTTTTCCAATAGAACTGTGAGCTCTAAGCCCCACTGGAGGGAGTCCAATGATCTGGCTGATTCATTGGCCAAGGGAGCAAGAGGTTATCAATTATCCAATTTTGTACTTAGCCCTGATATAGATGTTTCTACACAATACATGTAATTTTGACAGCAACAAGAAATGTATTTTTCACGAATTTTAATGAAATTGACTTATCACCAGGAAGAAAAAAGATGATATCTATTGTGTATGTAATGCTGAAATAATATATTTATAATGACAAACAGGTAAAGTTCAAGCTCATGGCTGAACTGGAAGGTAGTTGTTGACAGGGTTTTAAAATTTGACGAGTCAACTTGTGACTCGCCATGGATCAGTGAGACTCTTCAAGTCTCTTAGAGTGGACTTGTATGTGGCCCATGTGGAGTCCCTGTTCCGACTTCATCTGTTTTACTGTGGTTGTGGGTTGGCACCTAACTTACCTCCCTCAGCAAAGGGGGGAAAAATATGTAAATTGTGTCTTTTTTTTAAAGAAAGGAAGAATAGATGAACTCTACATCCTCTTGAATGAACTCTAAATCGTTGTGAAGAACAAGCAGAAATAATTTCTTGCAAATAATAATAAATACTGAAAGGATTTCTTAATATTTTGTTACTTACTCAGTATTTCAGTTTCAACTTACTATGAGCATGTTATATAACTACCCAGAAAGCAGAACCACTTGATGATATGGAATATGGTCTAACCTTAGCATAGGATGGTACGGACTTTAGGATAGGGCTTTTATGATTATGTTATATGGGCTCACTTTAGCATAGGATAATGTAAAGTGGTAGCGTGATTAATACCATTATCAATTTTTTGTTTTTTTTTTTTTTTTAAATTCTGTTAGAAGGTTCACGACAATAATGTGGATTTGCAAATATTGGTCATGCTAAGTCTATGTTTTCAAGTTTCCATTATTGTATTCGTTAAGCTTTCATAACCTTGCCTTTCTGTGGACTCTGTTTATGCTTGTGACTGCTTGAACAATTCTATAGTTTCCATAAATATTTAAGATGGTTAATCCTTTATGTTTTGATTTGCAATCAGGAACTAACTTCACGATTGGATTTCCCAGTGGATTCTATGAGGTTTTATGGTGAGGATGACTATATTAATGATGTCCTTTCCATGGCTGACATCGTTCTTTATGGGTCCATTCATGAAGAGCAAGTGCTCCCTCCATTATTCCTTCGAGCAATGAGCTTTGGAATTCCAGTCATGGCTCCTGATCTACCTTTTGTGAGAAGATATGTGAGTTTATGCATGTTTAGTTGATAGTTGAATATCCTCGTTTCTAGGTTTAGTTAACTTCATTTGGACTAACTTAACACTAGTACAGATCCAGAATGGTACTCATGGTTTGATTTATCCCATGAATGATACTGGGAGGTTGATTGCAACTTTCTCATCTCTAGTTACGGATGGAAAGCTGAACAATTATGCTCATATGCTTGGTTATTCTGGAAGGTTGCATGCAAGAAACATGTTTGCTTTGGATTGCATTACTACTTATGCAAAACTTCTAGAGAATGTGTTGCAGTTTCCTTCAGATGCAATGCTTCCAAAACCTGTTTCAAGACTCCCTGCTCATGAGGTGCAATGGGCGTGGGACCTTATAGGGAATGAAATAGCTATGACAGATGGTCAAATATTGGGGGAGGGTGTTAGAAAGCCAAACAGATTGCATAGAAATTCAAATGTGATGTCTGCTATTGAAGAAAGTTGGAAGAGTAGCATGAATGCATCTGATGATCAAATTGCTGAGGATATCCCTACCCAACAGGACTGGGATGACGCAAGAGATACAGAAATTTCTGAAGAATACGAAAGACGAGAAATGGAGGAGGTATTGTGTGTTTTTTTTTTTTGCTCAGTCTAACTTGATCTTAATCTAAAACAAGAAGAAGGATTTTACCTTGGGTTTTTCTTTATTAAGCAATCTTAATGTATATCCTTCTTTCATGATATGTAGCTGAATGGGCAGATGGAGACTGATGTGGAATCATGGGAGGATGTACGCAGAAATACCAAGAAATTCGAAAAGGTGAAGGTTGAATCGAATGAAAGAGATGAAGGGGAGCTTGAAAGAACGGGCCTTTCACTGTGTATCTATGAGGTTTACGATGGGGCAGGCGCCTGGCCTTTTCTGCATCGTGATTCACTCTATCGTGGTTTGAGTCTTGTAAGTTTACCCATTCCGCAATGCAAAAGTTTCCGTTGGAAGCTATTATTGCTTGTCTCCTGGATTGCCTTGGGCTTCGTCAACTGGTTCTCATTTTCCTTTTTCGTTTCTTTTTTTTAAAATTATTTCTTATGCATTGGTCATCGCCCTTGACCTCTGACCCAGTTGCCATTTTTTGCTAAATTTATGTCTCATGTATTGCTATTGTTGTGCACTTTGTAACTTCATTTTAAAATGGTTGGTTGGGAAGATCATATTGCTGAGAAAATTTTGATTGGATTTAATTAAGATCCCTTTTTTTGTTTTTGGAATTTCCAGATTCGATTGTATCTTATATCATGCTACTTTTCTGAAAATTTTGGAAGTTATAGAGCCATTTTCTTTTCTTTGTATTGTTTTTGTTTGCTATTTTTTATATTTATGGCGTACATCTAGAACTACTGATAAAGTAAGGAGAGGGTCTTGATTTCTTATGATTGATAGCATATAGACTAGGACTGGTTTCACACTCTTCAGTTTCCTTTGTATACATTAGAAATAAGAGATTGTGCCCTGTTATTTGAAAGCATGATATTTGGCAGTGAGTTAGCTACATCCCTAGATATTAAATTGTGTACAGAATCATTTTTGGTACTTATGTTGTATTTTTGTTTCATTGATCGTCATCTGCAACTGCAGTACTTCAACAGCATGGAGTGACAGTAGTGTATTAGCTGTGGGACGGCTCCCTTTGTACAATACAAGTGACTCTTTTACACCTCTTTACATATGTATTTGAATCAAAATTACATCAATGAGGGACTGATGCGAAGTTACAAATGCTTTTCAACCAGATTTACTACTCAAAATGAGGATTAAAAACACGGTCTATGTGGCCCCATACACATTTCCATTGAATATACCAAGTTAAGGTTGTAGAAATAAAATATTGGGGTGGCAAAGGACCAGTTGGCCCTGCTCGGCCTGGCCTGAAAAATTAGGGCCTGGGCCAGACCAAGATAGGCCGGGCTCGTTTTGGCCCGGCCCTTTTTTTTTTATCTCTTTCCTTTGTTTTTCCTTTAATTTCACCAAACCCGGCCTGGCCCTGATATGGCCAAGGATGGGCTCGGGTTGGCACTCAAGCGAATAGGGCTAGGCCCGGCCCATTGCCAGCTGTAATAAAATACAATGAAAGCTTAGAAAAATGAGCAATACTATTCATTGATAATTGTATCAAACACTTTGGAATTACAATTACTTGACCGAAATACAACCTTCCAATTTTACGAGGACTCAACAAATCTGTGCAACAAAGACATAAACCATGGGAGTGCTAATTCTCATAAAATGCTCGAGATCTCCTCGAGACTTAACCACACCGCACACCAGATATCTACACTGTTAGCATAAGTTCTTAGGTCCTTATAATCCTCCAAATTGGGATGTAATTAAAAGAATCCATCTACAATATTTCAAACTCATACAGGGGATTTCATAATCATAAAACAAGCTTTGAAGAACTAGTTGGTGCAAATGTAGAACTTGGCCAAATGGAGCTCATATGAGGTTCTTTGCATTTATAAATTGGCATGGTAATGGCCCATGAGATTGAACTTATAGCTTAGAGAGTCTCGAAATACTTTTCGGTAAATTGATGAAACTCAGTCATAATCAGCATCACGAAAGATGAATTTGAGCTTTGTTGATAGGGAATTGAGCCATAGTTGGTTATACGGGCAAAGGTCCAAGGCGAGAGATGTGGCCTAGAGTAGATGCTCATGGCGATGGGGCATGGTTAGGGCCGCGAGCTACTCTATTTTTTTTATTTAGATGGGCCGTGCTCCCTTTGGGTCTCTCTCTAATTTGGCATAATAACTTTTCAATTGAGTTGAGTGAGAAAATGGGAGGAGACCACCCCTATTTTTAAGTTTTTTGGGAGAGTGTAGATTACAAAAGGTTTATTAGGCGACTATTTTCGACCATTGATCTTGGAGATTTATAGGGTGAAGAGAGGCTTTGATATAAGAATTTATATCTAGACTAGGTTTTCACAAAGTCCAAGGTGCCCATGAGAATTTTTATTGATCTTGAGAGATTTAGTCTAGAGAGGGGTGTGCGTTTTCAATTTACTCTTCATTTCACATGAAATGAGAGAGATAAGATGTGATCCTCTATCTCACTTGATTAATCAACTTGCACATGGAATGAATGAGTGTGACCAGTGTCATGTAAGTGAGCATTTTAATATCCTGTTAGCCTCAGGGTTTCAATCAAAATATTAAACCCTATACCCTTTCTGAAGATCTGCCCATGTGCAATTTGATTACCCCATTGCAAAATTGCATTATACATATCCAAAGTGGGCTTAAATGGCCCAACCAAATGCCTTTTAAATTACACACTCCCCCACGTTGATGATGTCACCCTGGCATCATCCACATGTGGGTTTGAGATGGGGCAATGTGTGGCCTATTTGGGGTGCATGTGGGGCCCATAGGCCATTTAGGTCCCACATGGATCCTAGGTCACACACGTGTCCTTTATCGTCATTTTTCCAAATAAGTCAAGCCATCCCACATAGGGCCACAATAAATCCACGTAAACTTCACATATCATAGATAGTTCACAGAGGGACCTCAAAAGGTCCACATATACCATGGTTATATAATGACCCGCAGGGACCACCCACTCCCACCTCGGCTAAGGCATTACCCTCAACCCTCACAGCAACAATCTAGGCCATTTGTCCAATGGGCTAGGGTTTTTGTGACTCCATAGACACCGTGTTTGGGTCCTAGATCACAAAGACCCAGATAGTCACAAGGATCCTATTTGGATCCATACTTCCACTGGAGTTAAAATCTCGTAAGTTAGAAATCTCATAAAGAGACATGGTGTCAATGCCTTGATAAGCCAAATAAATCCGACATAGTAAACATTTTGTCAGCTTGCTTATTGGACATGTCTTTCTATTGAACTTTTACGGGGATGCAAGGTGTAATTTACATGTTCTTACCTTATGCAGGCCTTTAGTCTCATTATTGTGCCAACTTCTGTTTTGGGGCTTTATTGATGACCTATGCTGTGGTACTTTCTTTAGGTAGGTCCCTGGTGGAGTCTGAACCCTGGAAACAATGTTGCAATCAAGCCACTACAAGAATTTCCTGTGCTGTAGTAGTCTTGCTGTAGTAGTCTTTACCGTAATTGTTATGTTATCAGAAATTTTCTTGAACACTGATTGTGCTGCATGCTAGATGGTGACCCATGAAAGTGAGGGTTACGACTTTTTTTTTCCTTATCGGAAATTGGTTACCTTTATCTCTCAAGATATCTTATATCCAGATACAGCTTTCAAAATCATCTTTAATAATCATGTGCTTATACTTTGAGACATGGATTCCTTTCATTGCTACCCTTGTGGTTTCACCTTATATGGCATTTATTCTACTCTACACAATATTTCTATATGAGTTATCATGTTGATATATTATGTTTGCAAGTATTGGTTATTTTCTAGCATCTTGGGGAACAACTTCTTGTTGTTTGCCTCCTAATGGTTCTGTAGGAAATACTTGCATAAAAGGAAAAAGTTGTAACTGCATATGATTTTATAAATTATGGCTGTGTACATATCTCCTCTGATTGTAATGTAAGCACCCTCCAAAGTCATATTTTTGAGGGATATGCATAGAACTCTTACTTTCCAAAGTACATGTCTGCAGGCTCCAGGATCACGAAGAACTAATTCAGATGATTTGGAAGCTGTTGAACGTCTTCCGCTTTTGAATAACACTTACTATAGGGATGCTTTTTGTGAACTCGGTGGTTTGTTTGCTATTGCTAATGGGACAGATAACATCCACAAGCATCCTTGGATTGGTTTTCAGTCATGGCGTGCCAGTGGAAGGAAGGTTTGTTTCTTGTTCTTTCATTGATACTTGATAGGTATATATTTGTTATCTCATTGTTTTTGCTGGGTGTTTGCTAAAACTTCTTTCAGTCCTTAATGGATAATCACGTTACTGTTATATGTGCAATCATTAATGGATAATCATGTGTATGTGTTTGAATAGATTTCCACCACTTATGCCACATCCCAAGTTTTATAAAACTAGAATTCCTGAGATGTGACAGTCAAACGAATGAAAACAAATTTGAAATTTTCACTAAATATTGTATCAAAACAAAATTTCCACTCAAGAACTTTAAAATTTGTACAAAGTCTATTTCACAACTTATAATAACATGAAGATATATATATATATATATATATATATAGGATAATAGTTACAAGGATGAATTTATCCATGATTACAAACTTCTTTCAAACTATTCCTGTTGCACATGCGAACGATACGGTTGGAATTAATCTGAAAAGAATTCACAACAGTTTGATGAGTTTGGCTACTCAATAAGTGACCATCATAATCCTTGAAAATCAACATTGGAAAATGTAATATTTTCAAAAATGCATATTAAGCGGAAATTCGACGTATTGATTTCATGTATTGTAATATATGTTATTAGATAGATTCATTTCTAATCTTACACATATCTTGTATTCCTTATTGGACAAATAAAATAAGCATAATACATAAACCATATGCACATGATTCATATCAAAATCAACATTAAGTATCAGATATAATCAAACAAGCATTCATAACAACAGAAGTCCTGTAATAGAAGCACTAACCTTGGATCTCAAGCCTCGGGTTCAAGATTAGAACTTCTACTATCCCACAAGAAGAAGCACTAATAATGGGTAAATCCGTTGCGTACTGCGTCACACACGCACACAGCCCTAGTGCTTTTTGGGGCCTTTGATAGGCACTGGCCTTGCAAGACACGGTCCTCTCATGTGCCCTTCTGGCGAGAGAGCGTTACACTTCTAATGGGGTCCCAATGAGTAGTACCTCACACAGATTTTGGTGGAGTGACCACCCAAACACACACACTCTTAACTCTCATCTTATCATAGAGAGTTAGGAAAAAATCACAGCTGTCGGCACAAATATCTGATCAGAGGCATGTTTCTATGCACACATATCTCATCAGAGGCATGTTTCAATGCACACATATCTTATCAGAAGCATGTTACCATGCACATATCTTATCAGAAGCATGTCTCATATGTAATCCCAATAACATCAACATTTCGATGCTATACATATAGTCACAAGGGACATCACTATGTCATACTATCATGCATATAAATTCAAAAGAAATGTCAATTGTTTTGGCCATATATTAATGTAGTAGACATCAGGGAACAATAATGTCATCTTTTCAAAATAGTCTTGAATTCATTAATATGAATTCTCATGAAGCAACTCATAGTAATTACTTGCACATAACATTTGTACATGATACTTACACATAACATTGGCACATAATACTTGTACATAACAATTGCACCTAACTCTTGCACATAACACGTGCACATGACACTGCCATATAACATTTGCATATACTTGCATATAATATTAACAGTATATACGATTTATGCTGCAAATATTACAATTAAATACAGAAATACGTAAAACTTACAGTTTTGGAAATAGTACAATTAAATGCAAAAATATCTCTTGGAGCATTATAGAAATATCAGTTTTCTTCAAACAATGATTTTACAGAAAAAATGAAGCCAATTTACACATAGAGCTTACAATATCTAAAATTTATAACAATAAACAGAAATATTGCACTTTTATTGAAAGAAGAAATACCATAATTTACAGTATCTAAAATTCATAACCATAAACAGAATATCACAATTTTACTAAAAGTGGAAATATCAATTTTCAAATAATTATTTTACAGGAAAATGAGATCACTTACACATAAAACTTAGAGTGTCTAGAATTCATAACAATAAACAAAAATAATCAATTGTATTTGTAATAATTTACAGTGTCTAAAATTTCTAACAATAGACAGAAATAATAATTTTATTAGAAGCAGACTATTTTTCAGGGGAATGAGGTCACTTGCACATATGTCACTTTGATGAGAGAGAAATTAAAATACTCATTGGATTTTCAAGTCGACCGCAGACCCCTTTATCATCTCACCTTATTAAGGTCGGGAAGCATTTTTGGCTCAGAACCCGCTCATGCGTGGACATAAATTAAAATTCATCATTCACTTCATGATTCCATGTGATAATGTTCCCGTTCATTGAGAGAAGACGTCCATGCTCCTCCTCAAGTTTACTTGCAGGAAATATATTAAGTCTACGAAACCCTTGAGGATACTTTTTTTTTTTATAATGTTAACATTGTATTACTAATCAAAAGAAGGAATACAGCAGATAGAGGGAGGAGAGCACCGAGAATACCCACAAGCCAGGTATCTCAGTCAAAAAAATTAAGCCATTAACCCTACACAACCTATAGCCTTTTGAAGTGGCTGTAAGCAAAAGATTTAGGTCTCAAAAAATAGGGCTTATAAGCACGCCCTGTTACAAAAAACAACAACAAAAAAAATGGTCCAGTGCAAAAACGGAGGTGGACCATTCATTGTCTTCCATGTGTGGTCGTCGTCGCCCACCATCTTTAGTGAGGAGGTCGGCGAACTCGTTCGATGTCCGCCAAGTATGTGTCCAACAGACGTTGGTATCCCTGCATAAGTGGTAAATTTCATCAAATATTCTAGAAAGGTACCAAGGAGGTGTAGTGGTGCCTGCTGCTCATGATAGAATGTTTTTTGCATCTCCTTCCACCACTAAGGATTGGCCCCAAGATGGATTAAAAAATTTTAGGTCAATTAGGAGTGCCAATGCTTCGGCAAATTGTGAATCTCCATATCCGACATATTCTGAGTATGTCATGAGAACATTTCGATTATGGTCGCGGAAAACTCCCCCTACTCCTAAAGGGCCCGGGTCTCCCAAGGAACAGCCACGAAGTTAAGCTTTATGGCATTTTCTGGAGGAGGTAACCAGTTGAGGTTGTTGTAGCTTGAAAGTCTGGAGTTGGATAATATTGTCCCATTCCCTGAGAAAAGAACTCATAGGAATCCCACCAAAGATACTGTGGGTGGAAGCCCAAAAAGTTACGAGTGATGTAACCTTATGAAACAGCCCTGAAACTTCATTGTTGTGTCCTTGAAAGACCCTCTCATTTCTTTCTAGCCATAAAACCCATATGCTAGCAGCGATTGCTGCCCTCCACAAGGTTCTACCTGCTTGGGGCCAAGGACCTTCTGAGTAATGAAAAATAAATCTTTAATCGAATTTAGAGGACCCATTTGACGCTAAATAAGTGTAGAATCAGTGTCTAAAGCTCATAAGCCACACTGCAATGTAGAAAAAGGTGGGGGTTTGACTCCTCCTTTTTCAGGCACATTACACACCTGTTTTGGAGTGGCAGGTCACTTTTTTGGAGCTAATCAAGTGTGAGGGCCCGTGGACAGCCAGCTATCCAATTGAAAGACTGAACTTTTGGAGCAGCTATTGTGTTCCACACTTTGGAGAGAGGAGAGATGGGATTTAAAGGGAAAGTAGGAGGTTGGATAAGTTTTTTATAGAAAGATGCTACTGAAAACTTACCAGATGGGGATAGTGTCCATACCAAAGAATCACTCCCTGATGGAGGTAAGAACACCAGGTGAAGAGTAGCCGAAAGAGTGGTGAAAGCTAATATTTCCTCTTCAGAAAGATTCCTTCGAAACGTGGGGTTCCAAGTTCTACTCACCCTTGCCAAGACCATTTCATCTGCAATACTGGACTCTTTGTTGGAAGCAAGTTGAAACAAGCTAGGAAATAAGTCCCTAAAGAGAGCAAGTCCAATCCACAGATCAGACCAAAAACGAACTTTGTTTCCTTGTTTTGGATGGAAATGAAGTGCTTTCTTGAACTGAGCAAGAGAAGAGGCGAGAGACTTACAAACTCTTGAAGCCTTGCTTCGTGATGGCCTCTCAGGTACCCAATTGGGGTCCGGAATGTTATTTTTATTTCGAATAACTTGTGCCCAAAAAGGGTTTGGTTGGGTGGCCAATCTCCACCACCAGTTCCCCAATAGAGCCAGATTATGCTTTCTTAGATATCTGATACCTAAACCACCATGGGCTTAGGGCAGTCGGACTCTATCTCAAGAGATTAGATGATGTCTCATTTTTTTGGCTTGGCCGGACCACAGAAAGTTCCTCATCAGTTGATCCTGTCTATTAGCCACCGATGCTGACATATGGAAGATGGACATTAAGTAAATAGGGGAGTTTGCTAGTGTAGCCTTAACCAAAGTAGAACGACCGGCCAGGGAAAGGAATCTTCCTTTCCAACCAGCTAGACACCTATCAACTCTATCAATCACTTGGGCCCAATGTCTCGTTTTTGGTTTCCCTAAACCTAAAGGGATCTCCAGATCAGTGGTAGGGCGGTCCTCTACTTTACAATCCCAGGAAGGAATCAGGGATCTGATTTCTTGAAGTGTGAGGCCCACTGCCATCATCTTTGATTTTTCCATATTTAATTTGAAGTCAGTGGGCCTTCTTAAAGCATATGAGGAAGATTATCAGGTTCTCGATTTGCTGAGGGACCGCATCTAGGAAGACTAGGGTATCATCTGCGTATTGCAAGTGTGATACCAAAGGACCTTGTGAGCTACAGAGGAAAGCCGAAAGTAGTCCTTCCTTATATAGACGAGAGATAGACCTGCTGAAAACCTCAACAACTATTGTAAAAAGAAAGGGAGATAGCAGGTCCCTTTGACAGAGCCCCCTCGAAGCAGCAAAGAATTCTTTAGGGCTTCCATTTATAAGGACCGAAATATGGGGGGTAGAAATACAACCTTTTATCCATTTTCTCCATCGAGGACCAAAATTCATTCTAGCCATTGTCTCATCCATTAATGACCAGTCCACGTGGTCATATGCTTTCTCCCAATCGATTTTGACAATCAAGCCTGGTTTCTTGGATAGGTGCCTAGAGTGGATACACTCATGAGCAACCAACGCACCATCCTGGATCAGCCTATCTTGGATGAAAGCTGATTGGGACTGCGAGATGATGAAAGGAAGGACCTGCTTGAGTCTTGAAGCCAATACCTTGGCCAAAATTTTGTATGAAGAGTTGAGTAAGCTAATTGGACGAAAGTCCTTAAGCTCTTCAGCACCTTCTTTCTTGGGGACAAGGGCTATAAAGGTGGCATTGATAGCTTTGTTGAGGATCCCCCTATGATAGAATTCCTCAAAGTAGCTCCTGATATCAAGTAGGAAAGTACCCAGGAAAGATTTAAAGGGGGCCATGGTAAAACCATCCGGCCTCGGAGCTGTCTTTAGCTAATTGGTCAATGGTGATTGAGATTTCCTCAACTGTAAAAGGTCTTTCCATCTCTCTGGACCAATGATCAGGAGCAGTAAGGAAATCCAAAGTGGTCATCCTTGGCCTGAGTCCCACAGGGGTAGTATAGAGGGACATGAAAAAATTTAGGATGGCATTTTCGATTTCATCTGGCTGGGTAAGAAAACTGTTATCCATCTTAATTGTGGATATCAGATTCTCTCTCCTTCTACAATTGGCTATGTGATGAAAGAAGGCAGTGTTCTGGTCCCCTGATTTTAACCATTTGACCAGGGATCTCTGGTACCAAAAAAGCTCTTCTTTCTTGAGTGTTGAAAGGTATTCTAGCTTGGATAGGGTTTAGACCTGTACTTCAGAGTCTGAAAGGGCTCTAACTTCCTCAATTTTATAAAGGTCTTGGATACAGTTGAGCCAAGAGCTTTTTAACTGAGAATAATTCCCTGGTCGAGACTGGCTCCAATTTTTTAAGGATTTTTTGAGTAGCTGGATTTTGGTTTGTAGCTTGAATCCCTCTCTACCCGAGACATGGGAAGAGAAAGAATTCCACCAACTGGGGATGAGAGTCACAAGGGACTACTCTTCCAACCAAGCTAATTCAAACCGAAAGGGTTTTGGCCCCCTACAAATCGCTTGTGTATCAAGAAGAATGGGGCAATGATCCAAGGTAGGTTTAGGCAGGGTATGTGCATGTGAACCAGGAAAAGCAACTTCCCAATCCAGGGACAGAAGGAAACGATCCAGTTTAGCCAGGGAGGGCTGAGCAGACTGATTGGACCAGGTAAAGGCATTCCCTTGAATTGGAATGTCTACATGCTCATGTCGAGAGATGAAGTCAGAGAAATCCAACATTCCCTGAGAAATATTGGTGTTGAAGTTTCACTCATGAGACCATCGGGTGATATTGAAATCACCACCCAAGCACCATACAGGATGTGGTAAGGCTGCTACAAGATCCAATTCAGACCAGAGACAGGGGCAAACGGAAGCTGAGTTTGGACCATAAATGGCGGAGAATTTAAGCAGCGCCCCATTTATTGTTCTAGAGAGAAGGACGGTGACTGAGAATTCTCATATGTGAGACGAGAGGAGATTAAACTCAGTTAGGTTCCAATTACCCATATTCCGCTAGAAGTCCCTGTCGTCGGTAATGATTTCCATTGACACAGCCTTCTGCCCCACACGCTGCGGATGGATTGCAGAGTAGGCTCCGGTTGTTTTGTCTCTGTCAAGGCAAGGATCGAAGAAAAGTCTCTTCATTGAATCCGTTTTGGACTTCTGTCCCAACCCTTTAATATTCCAAGAGAGTATCTTCATAAGTTATGGGGAGAAGCAGGGGTGGAGGCAGTCCTGGGCAAATGCCTTGGACTGGGGGAGGTTTGGGCAGTGGTGGGAGGAGGCTTGACATTAGTTGCGATATTGTCATAATTAATAGAAGAAAAGAGGTTAAGCAGTTCGCGATGTCTTTTGAGATTCAACTTGAGTCTGCTTTGGGCTTCCGCCTGCAAGAGCGGATGTGCCGGGCCTTCGGGTCCATGGTGTTTAAATCCCATTACCCTGTAGATCTCCTTCATCCTGTCAAGTTCTCGAGTGTTATCTTTCCCACCAGCTCTCTCTGGATCGCCTTCTGTCGAAAGAGAAGAAGAGGGTGCTTGGGATAGTGGGTCCGGAACAATCCCAAAAAATTCAGTGGAGTAGGAGGACTGGCCAGGGGAAACAGGGGGATGCAGGACAGACGGCAAGGACACTAGTTCACCAAGGCTATGATCAAGCGACGGTGCAACGGGGAACTCAGCGATTGGGTTAACCTGGGAAGGAGTAGAAGTAGGTGGTGAACCAAGAGGGTGCTCGGGGGAGGCTTCAGGCTGGGTAGTGGTCCAGAAGGTGACAGGGGGAGGAGCCCAGTTGGAAACGAGATAAGGGCAGGGGTTCAAAGGCAAAGATGGAGGAGGGGTGTAGAAAGATAAATAGTGATATGGGAAAGGTTGGGGACCAACGTTGAAAGGCGAAGCAGGAGAGAACTCGAAAGGGAAGAGTATCGTCGTTATCCTGCTGAGAGGGATAAAGAGAGAGCGCTGAGGAAGAAAGGGGTTAAGAAGCTCAGAGAGGTGAGAAGGGTCGGGGGGAGATGGAAGGAGGGATTGTACCGTGATGATGCCGAAAGGAAGAAGTGAAGGGTACACTTCCATTGGCAGAAAAGAAGCAAACAGAGGGGAGTCTCTGTGGGAATAGAAGGGAAAGGTTAGGAAAGTCAGTGAAAGAATAGAGGGGGACCTAAGGTGAATAGGGTAAGTGGGTATGACTCTCTCGTCATTGGTGTAGGCATCCTCTGGAAAGCACAGAGAGGACCTGTAGGGAGAAGTGGACAGGATGGAAGCTTGCAGCTCTTGGCTCGTGGAGGTTGGTGAGCTCTGAGAGGGGATAGGTTCGTTGGAAGGCCTAGGTGGATGGATTATCATGGGAGGAAAAGGTAGAGGGAGGGACGGCGTTAGGTGGATCGTCAAGGGGTGATTGCGGCGGGAGGCCAAGTGGCAGAGGGGGAGGCGGGATAGTTTCTTGGGCAGAGTGCGTAACATCATACGAGAGGACAAGGGCTGCTACCGAAGCTTTGGAAGGCGGCGAAAAGGTGGCATTTGTCTCCTCATGAGAGCCTGGGACACATGGGGATGGATGCACCTGCCACGTGGCCACAGAGACAAGCTCCAGGGCGGCATGTGTACCTTCGTTCATTGTGGACCTCACCACATGAAATAGGTCAGCTACCGAGGCCCAAACTGTTGCCCCGACCAAGGAAGACGGTTCTTTTATAGAACCCGACAGCTCAGGAGAAGGTTGGTGAACTATGTTCTCTACTACCTCCTTACCGGGTTGATGAGGAAGCCGAGGGACTCGATGGTAAGAGACAGTTGCGTCCAACCCCACCTCCTTCTGAGGATGGTTCTGAGAAGGTGGGCCCCACGCATGCGATCATCGCCGACTCTCTGACTCCATCGTCCCCAAATTGTGTTGGGAGGGTGCCACGTGGTGTCCACTAGGAAGACTGGTGACTGGCTGGAAAGCTTGGTCAATTGTTTCTCTTGCCAGGAAAATGATCATGGAGATTCTGGCGGTGGCGCCGCTTGGCTTTGCCTGATTTCCTGCTAACGACGCACCATGAAAGGGGTGAAGAGATCTCCAGCAACGAGTGCGAACAACTATTTACCAGGTTAACCGAGGGGGGAGAAGCCTCTGACCAAGCCAGAGAAATCGGATAGAACAGGTTATCCATTTCTATCCACACACAAGGTCGAATTCTATTAGGGTCCAGGACCTCCACCAGGAGCAGGATGGAGCCTAACGATAGAGTTTCCAGAGATTTCCAGCGAATCGAGATCAAATTTCCCCAAGTTTCTGCGATTCTCCCAAAAGTTGCAGGAGACCAAGCATGGAATGGCACATGGTGTAGCGTAAGCCAGACTTTTTGCCTTCTGAAAGATCCTTCTTGGGGGGACAAACACGAAGACGCAAAGATGCCCCTTTGAAAATCGTTGATTTGGAGTCCTACAAATCCTGGCAGGCATTAGCTTGTGATGAAAAGGGTGAAAAGATAGATTCCACTAGAGATGCGTCGAGCCGAAATATTGGTATCCTCCCAAATTTTCTGTGCCCATTTCTCTACTCCTCTAAAATCATCCTGAGAAGGGCGAAACGAGCCTACTAAAAAGACTAGAACTTTGCCTTAAGCAAGGATGAATCTTCAAAAGGGATGGAGACGAAGAAGGGACCGAGCGGGGGATTGGCTGCAGAGAGAAGAGGGAGGCTCCTTAGGGCAAACAGAAGAGCTTGCAAGAGGGAGGGAGGGCGAGGAGCGTGCGATAACTTGGGCGAAGGATACAGGAGGCCCAAAAACGGTAGTCGATAACACTCTTTGTGCATAGCCAGGAGTTAAAGACTGTGCACCCTTAGGAGAAGCCTTGTGTGGGACGCAGAGAGGTTTAGGGTAAAGTTCATATATCCTATTCCAGAAAGGAGTGGCCGGGGACCAATAAGAGTGAAGCCTAGAGGGAGTTGGTATAGAAGGTGAAGGACGATCGAGTGCTGGATGTGAAGGACGTCTAGAAGCAAGAAAAGGAGGGGGAATAGGAGGAAGACGACGTCTCCTCCTCATGATAAGAGGAGTATTCACTTGGCCAAGCCTTTGCTGCTTTTGCTCCTCATTCTTTCTACGTTTTCTTTGCTAGAAAATCTTTTTTTCAACCCAACTTCATACTTTTGTTTATCACTTCCGTCCATAGATAGGGATGACATGGCGGCAGGTTGTTCAGGGCACCTTATAGGCTCAAAGTCATGACATTCTCCAGATAATAATCGTGCTTCAAAGGAAAGGTGGGTTTAGGAACATTATCAACTTTCCATCCATTGCTTGAGAGGGCTTGAATTCGCTCCCATAGGTCTTCCAAAAATCCTTCTCAGCAATATTTTCAGATGTTTTTGTAGTTTAAAGGATCAGGCCACAACTCATTCTCCGCTCGCCAAGTGAATGGCAAAAGAATGCACATGTTACAGTGATGATAAAGTAAACCACCAAGCCCAAATTTCATACAAGAAGAGAGAGAGAGAGCCTCGTTTGTAGACTCTCTTAGAGAGAGAAATGAGAGATGGGGGGCGTTTTAAGAAAGAGAGAAAGGAAAAAACCTTATAAAAATTATACACCTCATATGCAACTGTCTCACAAAGGGTTGTTGAATTGCCACGTAAGGTGGCAATAATAACCACCTTCAACCAAAACATTTTCAAAGGCTGGTGGACCAAAGGTTTGCGTGGACCAAAGGTTCGCACTAACAAAATGGACCCGCACAATTTTAAGAAAAGAGTTGCTTTGAACTATCATGGGTGGAAGAGCAGGGTATCAATCGAATATCCAAGAAAGCGTGGGGAACTGTCCAAATTGTGAAATAGACTTTGTACATGAAATAGACATTTGGTCTAAAATCACAACGTATATATATTTTCATGTTATTATAAGTTGTGAAATAGACTTTGTACAAATCTTAAAGTTCTTGAGTGGAAATTTTGTTTTGATGCAATATTTAGTGAAAATTTCAAATTTGTTTTCATTCGTTAAGAATTGACTGTCACATCTCAAGAATTCTAGTTTTATAAAACTTGGGGTGTGACAACTTATATATATGAATAAGTATTCACAAACAGACCACATTTCTATAAATATGTGTGCATGCATAATTCTGTTCATATGTGTATTCTTCTGTGTGTATGGAAATTCTTTTGACATATCTCTTTTCATAAGAATAACTGCTTGAGACACTGCGCATGCTGATATAGGAATAGGTAGTTAAGCATGCATGTGAACACAGGCATATATTTATTACATTCTCCTTATAAATCCATGCTCACCTTTAAGCAAACCATTATTGAATTTGTCATACTTAGGTACTGACATTTATTCAAACATGCGTATATGCATAATTGTATTCATGAATATATTTGCACATTCATGTGTGCGGGTATCTATACTTTTGAAAGAAGTTTATCTGATTTACCTAGTCACGTGGGTATATCTAAATCCCTGTACATCAGTGCAACATATGTCCATGCATATATACATACACTAACAAATACCATCATTTCATGGAAGAAAATATTTTTTTAATCACTAACTTGTGTTGCATGGACCTAATTTTGTGTTAGACACAGGCATAAGATGTCAAATTCCTCAGGCCATGAAGAACAGGTTTTACTAACACGGCCATATTTGAAGAAAGAACAAATTGAACATTGTTTATAAAACTAATCTATTTCATGATGACTCTCAAGAATAATAAATCGTTCCTTAGTTGATTGAATCCATATATGTTTTCAGAGTAAGTATCATCATCATCGTTTGAGTCTTATTCCAACTAGTTGGGGTCGGTTACACGAATTTTGTTCCGTCATTCTGCTCTATCAAGGACCATATCCTTAGCCACAGTCAAACTATAAGTCACCATATCTCTTCTCACTACTTCCATCCATATCTGTTTAGGCCTTTCCCTTGCTTTTTTAGAGTTTTTCACTTGAAGTCAAATCACCCCTCCTAACAGGTGCTGTTCTAGGTTGACGCCGCACATGGCCAAACCACTTATGTCTACTTTCCTCCATTTTAACGCCTATTGGAGCCATCTCTATGTTTACTTGAATATTCATTCCCGAATGACATTGTTATATTTAATAAAAGAGAGATGAGATTTTCTCCATTTTTAAATTGTTTCACAAAGATATCCAAACTCAATATAATAAGAATATGTATATTTTACATTTTGATAATGCCAAAGAGTATCTTCCTAGAGAATTTCAAAATTATTTTCTTAAAAAGGGATTTTAGACCAAACGTCTTGTGCACATGCTCCTAAATAGAATGAAGTTGCGGAAAGGAAAAAGAACACATACTTGAAATAGCATGTTCTTTGCTCATTAGTACCATGGTCCATAGGTTTATTAGGGAGATCCCTTGTTGACATCGAGCTACTTAATTAATCGTATGCCCTCTTCAGTCTTAAATGGAAAAACAACACACTCGGTACTCTTTCCCGATGCTCCACTATTTGTTGTTCTCCGCAAGTGATTGGTTGTGTTTTCTTTGTTCATATGTTAAGTATTGGCAATGATAAGCTAGACCCTCGGGCTGTCATGTATGTCTTTCTCAGGTTTTCATGCTTCCTGAAAGGTTATCATTATTATCATTCGGGTTTACAAAAGAAATTTATTTGTATTGATGTTACTTTTTTCGATCATACTCCGTATTTTTCAGAGGAGTCATGTGCTTGATACACATTTTTTATCTTGCTTCTGAAGAAGTCTCATAGGCCTTGCCTTCTATGATTCCTCCTTCTATTCCTGTTGATACTTCTTCTTCACCCCTATTACCTGACTCCTCTAAATGTAGTGCATCTACACGTCATGATGTTTCTCAGGAGCAACCAATAAAGGTTTACACCAGAAGAAAATTCTGAATGGATATCCCCCACCAACTCACCTAGCCACTCAATCGTCTTCGTCTACTGATCCACTTTCTTCTTATGATGATGATGTATCTATTACCATCCGCAAACGTACCAGATCTTGTACCCGATCTTGTACTCAGCATCTGATTGTGCATGTGACTTTTACAAATTTATCAACATGATATCAAAGTTTTGCTTTAGCTCTTTCTATCTATTTTTGTTCCTATGACGTATAGAGAAGCACTTTCTCATACTGGGTGGAGAGAGCAATGGAAAAAGAGATGGATTCATTGCATTCTAATGATGCATGGGAACTCCCTGAATTATCAGATAGAAAAAGGGTGTCCATGGGTTTATGTAGTTAAATTTCAATCAGATGGTATTGTAGAGAGATTAAAACCAGATTGGTAGCCAAGGGATACACACAAATATTTGTTATTGACACATTGAAACAGTTGCCCATGTGCTAAATTTAATTCAGTTCGAGTGGTTATATTTGTGGCTGCTAATAAGAGATGGCCGTTGTGGTAGCTTGGTATCAAGAACGCTTTTCTCCATTGTGATTTACAAGAAGAGGTGTAATGGAGCAACCACTTGGTGGGTTTATTACTCAGTCGGAGTCAGGTAAAAGTGTGTAAGTTGAATAACATATAGCTTGAAACGGTTCCCACCTTCATGGTTTGAAAAATACAGTGAAATTTTTATAGATATGGATTTCGGCACAGTCATGCAGATCATTTAGTGTTTATTTGGAAATAGGACTCTAAAATAATTGTTTTAGTTGTCAATGTTGATGATAATTGTTGTTCTGACAATATCAAGAAGGAGGCAGTCATTTGAAGTGACATCTAAAACATATGTTCGTATGAAGGATTTAGGCTAGCTGCAGTATTTTCTAGGAATTGAAGTAACCTGATTAATGCATGGCATTAGTTTGTCTCAAAGAAAGTACATTATTGATTTTTTTGATTGAAACTGAAATGTTGGGTGCTAGACTGGTGGATACACCTATGGATTCAAATACAAAATTATTGGTTGATCAAGGGGAGTTGTTTGAGGATTCAGGAAAGTACAAAAGACTGGTAGGCAGGCTGATTTATCTAAACATCACCAAGCCTAATATTTCTTTTGCACTAAGTATTGTGAGTCCATTTATGCATGCTCCAATACAACAAGTTATTGTACATTTATTGGTGGAAACTTAGTAACATGGAGATGCAAGAAGCAAAATGTTGTAGCTAGAAATCTATTGTAGAGGTTGAGTATAGAGCCATGACATATACTATATACAAATTAATATAGCTGAAAACATTGATGCAAGAGATGGGGTTTACTGTTGTTGAACCTATGAAGATGTATTGTGACAATAATGCTGCCACTTATATGTAATCCAGTTTTTCATGAACGGACCAAGTATATTGAAGTAGATTGTCAATTTATCCGAGAGAAAGTTGCTATTAAATTGGTGTCTATTCTATATGTGAAATCTAAGGATCAGCTGACATACTTCTTCATAGTATACTCCAAACTATTTGCTCCAACTTGAGGGGGGGCATTAGAAGTCCTTTGTTATTTAAATTTTAAGACCTAAGTGTCCTTTGTTTTTTGTATGGGCAGCTCTGTCCTTTCATATTTTTTACTAATATATATTAGTTTGAAAGCTGCATGAGGTGCAAGTAGACCTCACGGGACTCCCTTCCCTCTCTCACGTCTCATATCTTTCTTTTCTTCTGTCTCTTTCCTCTTCTCTCTTTAGGTTCTCTAACAGAAAGTATTAATTCATTTTACTTTCCCTTAATATTGAAACTCTGACTCTTTAATTGCTAATATTTTTAATGTTATCTAGAATTACTTTGTGAATTAAGTGTTTACTTCTTTTTTAAAATTTATATCACCAAGTATAATGCACGACTTGTGGGATTCATCCTTCAATTGTTTTCGGGTACTTGTGTTTTTTGTAGTCTTAGTAGGAGCTGGTTGTTTATCTTGTCTACTTATCTCCTTAAACATTTTGCCTTTTGCTTTCTGAATTCTCTGTGGCTCTCTGTTTGACTTGGTTTGTATTTATTCTTGCCAACATCTTTCTTCAGTAAACGAAATTGTAACATTGTATGCCAATTTCACATTTAATATGTTATACATCGTCCTTTCAGAAATTGTCAATTTCATAATTTGATACATATTCCATTATTTCTCTATTATATTTGTCCTAGTATGATTTTCTTCTTTCTCAATTATGTTTTTCCTAAGTTTACTACCTGGGAGCTACTTACTCCTAGCAAAAGAGCTACTTAGAAGGATTTTTTAGATCTAAAATTTGAGAATCCACTTAAGAATCACTGGATGACTAGTTTAAAAAAAAAAGATTTTGAGAGTTTTCTTAAACCCTTGTATCTGACTGTCCACAAACTGCATGGTCTTTTTTCAATCGTAGGATATTATTCGTTTTAGGCACATGCAGAGTTCCTTCTTTTCTTTTCTCTTTCTTTTGATGTTGAGGAAAAAGAGGTTACTCTCTGAAGATTTTGGGGCTTAAAAATACTCCTAGATTGGGTTTTACATGGGGGAGTGAATTGAGGAAATGCACAGGAGCATAGAATCTTTTGACTTTAATTATTGGATATACACTCCATTTTATCCAATTGTGTTTGTCCTCATGGGCTTTTGTTTCTTTCCATAGAAGTTCTTGTTTGCTTCCTTGGTTTGCCTTTTGTTGTCCATATGGTTAGCAGCTACATTGAATTCTTTGTGCATGAAATAGTTCTTCCTCTTTCTTTAGGAAGGAAATAGACATGAAGGCTAGAAGTGCACGAGTCTTGGTCTGATTGAGGACAGGATGAACATGTCAGAGAGTAGATATATAAGTGTGGATTACAATAAGCTATTTCATATATCATGGATATTGTAGTAAAATTAATGTGATTAGGAATAATGACCAATCCATAGAGATTGATTTACTCCCATTTATATTAAATAATTACTAAGTTTGCAAGTGTCAAACTGATGTATACTCCTATTTTTCTCCTTGAAGCAGCTGTTACTATCAACTAAGGCTGAAAGAATACTGGAGGAAACTATACAAAGAGAAACTGAGGGAGATACAATCTACTTTTGGGCAAGCATGGGCAAAACTATTCTTCCAGAAATAAAGCATAAGAATTATAATTTTTGGTCGATCTGTGACATCTTAAATGCCAGGCGTTGCAGGTAAATGGGGCTGAATTGGATTGAATAATTTATATTTCCTGCTCATTGAGATGTTTGTTATGTGCTTCAAACAAAATTAATAACGAATTGTGCGAGTTTTTCTCTTAGTTCATTTGTCTTAGCTTTTGCATTGCACAGATTTGCTGAAGTTTTATTCTATTTTCAGTATTGATCTTCTCAATGTTTATTATTTGAGGCCTAGCGTTACACTCTTGTGCAGATGTTTCGTATTAAGTTTAAACCTTTTCTATATTCTCCTATATGTTAGAAACTCTCTAGTAGTACATGTGGAAAGATTTGGCTACGAGTTAACTTACTGTGGGTGAAATAAATTGAAAACCAAATTAGAAGATCTAATTTCTCATTAAAATTTTCTTTTTCAGATTTTTAAAACGTTGGTTAAAAGTTTCATTCTCCAATATTTGGAGAGCTTAAGTTTTATATTTGTTTTGTATCTGAATCTCAAGATCTTGCAGTTTCATCCAAAGCCCTTGAGGATTCTCCTATACTTAGCGGTTGATAGTGTACAATTGGAATGCCATACGTAATAATAAAATAAATACAATTTTAATAAACGAAGTTTAGCATGATTATATTATTAATCAGAAACAACAGTAATGCCCTATATTATAACTAACTATAACAAATATGAATAACTTCTAAAAAGAACTATGTTCACAAAGAATAGGGAAGTGTCTTATCTATATATATATATATATATGGAAAATGCTGAGATTAGCCCACTAGCTCATATGAACATATGAACCCAATGGCCTAGATTGAATCTGAGCCGATCTGACAGTCACGATCTCATTTTGTATTTGAATTTTAATGTTTTTTCTATATATCCAAATAACTTAAAATTTTAGGCGTGTGTTCTTCACAAATATGATAATGTGTTCTTCACAAATATGATAATCTAATAAAAATATCAAAAAAATAATTTACAAAAGATAAATTAACCAAAATACCCCTGAAATGTTTCAGGGGTATTTTGGTCAATTTATTTATTGCGAATTATTTTTTAAATATTTTTGTTAGGTGCGCCTTGATAAGAAGAATGGACGCCTAAAATTTCAAGTTATTTGTATTTGTATAAAAATCATTAAATTCAAACACGAAATGAGATCGTGATTGTCAGATCGACCCAGATTGTTGGGCTCATATGTTCATATGAACTAGTGGGCTAATCCCAGCATTTTCATATATATATATATGTATATGAATATATATATGGAAATGCTGGGATTAGCCCACTAGCTCATATGAACATATGAACCCAACGACCCAGATCGAATCTGGGCTGATATGACGATCACTGATATTAGATAGTGTTTGAATTTTAATTTTTTTCTACAAATCTAAATGACTTGAAATTTTTGGAGTGTGTTCATAAAAAATAGTTGAATCTTCGAAAAATATCAAAAAAATATTTTACATGAAATAAATGGACCAAAATACCCTCGAAAAGTTTTGGGGTATTTTGGTCATTTTATTTTTTGCAAATAATTTTTATAAAGTGCGCCTTGATGAGAAAAACACACGCCTAAAATTTTAAGTGATTTGAATTTATAGAAAAAAAATTAAAATTCAAACACGAAATTAGGTCGTGACCGTCAGATCAGCCCAGATTCAATCTGAGCAGTTGGGCTCATATGTTCATATAAGCTAGTAAGCTAATCCCTGCTTTTTATATATATATATATATATATATGATATTATATTTATATATTTATTCTTTAGGTGAAATAGGTCTAAGAAGGGTGATGACCTTAAACTTTCCCTTAACCCGTCCCATGCCCGGTTAAAGGGATTAGGTTGTGTTAGGTTGGCAGTAAACGTAAAACTTTGCAAAAACATGAACGGCGGACCAGGATTCGTGTAGCTGACCCTAATTAATTGGGAAAAGGCTATAATAATGATGATTCTTTAGGTGAAATATTTGACTATGCCTTGTGCACCCAATGTAAATACAAGCAATCTTCTATCAAAAATACCTATAGAGACTCCTGTACAAGAGAAAGACAAGCAGGAGATAGGTTAATCATGAGGAGGTGATGACGGACAAGTGAAAAGCGATAAAAAGGATTTTCCTAGGAGGGGAAAGGGAAGAAAGAGAATGAGAGCATGGAAGGATCTGAAGTGAGGAAAGGTGGTAATTGCCATCCTGTGCTCATGGTCTCAACCCCTATGACTCTCAACTCATTCCTTGTGGGAATATATGGCTTTTTGGAAACAATGAAAGACCACACAATTTTCAAAAACTTATATCCCAAGAAAAGTTTCTTCCAACCAAAATCATCACTTGTCAATTGTCATACACTATCAAAGCGTGCGCATAACAACCCATAAAGAAGAAGGTTGGGACCTAGGCATTTCTAGTTACCAGTTTTGAGAACCCAACCCGAACTTCATGTCACACGATTACTACCTTGACATAGGAAAGCAAGAGACTAGGTCTCTCTCTCATCTCATTCCATGGACCATAACACATCTTCCTAAGGACAAGAGTCATAACTGAAAAGGCATTAACATTCAATTTCCCATTTAAACAAGGATTAAGGGCTCACTTCCATGCACTTAATGGCACATGCTACATCCTTGAATAAGTTACACCCATCTCTTTCATGTTTGACTTTTGACCTAGGATCAAAACACCAAAACTCATTACTTGTATGTTACCTTTTCACAAGGAGCGTACACAAGCATAAATATCATATAATAAAGATTATTCTGTAGCTCTTTCAAGCCTATAGCACATTTGACTATGTCCAAGCTTTCCATATTAATAATATCACATCTCAAGCCAAGGTGGTCCTCTACATTCTAGTGAATTAGAGTGTATGAAGTTGGGTTTGTTTCGCTTGCTTTTGTGTTCATTTTATGTTGCTTATATGGTTATAGAATCCTCCTTCCCTACTATGTTATAGAACCATGCACAAGGGATAGAAAGTTTGCCTTTTGATACGTTTGTGCCATAATTCATGATGCCAAGCCTCCAATGGTGATCCAATCTTGTTTATTTGCCCATGCCGATGATCCGATACTTTCAATGAGATCCCATGGTGTGTGGAGAACTTCATCTACTACATTCCAAGTGTCCTCTAGCACGCATATCAAGATCCTAGATCCTAGATTCCTCAATCTCAAAACCACTATTCAGTGGAGATTCTTCAATTCTTTTACTGATCAAATGCACTCTAAGTGCCTCCCAAAACCTCATAACCATAGTTAGCAGGATCGCCTACTTTGGTAGGTGCACCTTCTAGGATCTCAATTCTGTTGCTCCCGGAACGGATCTCTCAAGGATCTCGGTTTTTTAGCTTTAAGGGTCTGACTTCCTTTTTCAGTGGAACGAGTTTCCTTTAAGTATGTGTTTGTGTGCTCGGCTACTTGCAGGATCTAATTCCTATGTGATATGGTTCTTGATCCCAAGAGTTGTCGGATCTAGATTCAATTACATTTGAACACAAGGATCACCTTATATTGCATCCAAATTCCCAGTTATCCTCCAAAGTGAGTGCTCCTTGTTCCTTTGCTTATTTATTAAGCAACAATTAAAACAAATTATTTCATGTCTATATATTTTTGGGTTATATTTTCATACACATAGCTATCCAAAGAAAAAGATGGCAGTAGTGCAGCACAAGGTTTTTGCACTCAAAAGTTAAAACTTGATAGTTTTAAAGTTCATAATTTATTTAATGAATTGATTTATCAACTATATTAATATAATGAACTATGGAGTAATTTAAAGTTCCTTATTTATTTAATAGAAGTATAAGATTACATATTATTAATATTAAAGCTAGGAACTACCCTGTAAAGCCAAGGAGCCCTATTTAAACTTAGATGATGATCTCGTTTTTCAAGTAAATGGAGCTCGTTCCTATAAAATTTATTCCTTGCTCCATACTAGGTTGGATCATTATTTCTATTGTGTTCCCAGGTTAAGAAACTCAAATCTTGCACATGGGAACTTCATTTCCAAATCAGAGAATCTTGCTCCCCAATATTATAACGAAAAAGTTAATATAAGGTTGCAACCTTAAAATGTAGAAATAATGGTGCAGCTAAAAAATCTATCATAAAAGGTTATATGAATGTTGGAAAACGCTCTAATTGATCATCTTGACATCGAGATGTATGAATATGAAAAGAAAAACATGAGACTTTTTCCCACTGAAACCAGACTCAAAAAAGAAACAAGAAAAACATGAGTGGCACAAAATTACTGGTCATGAGGGTGTACAAGCCTGTGACTTAGGGAGTCACTATCTAGACTATGTTGCAGGAAAATCAGGGTGAGCACCCTTTTATAAAATGCCCATATCTCCCAAAATATTTGGAGTTCTTCCCTCAAATTTGTTTTTTTCTGAAACTAGACTCAATTCCGCAAGAGAAAAACAAGGTCCCGCCTTGGTCCATACTGATTCATAGCAGATAGAGCCCACACTACAGGGTGCAATGTTCCTGGAATTTGCATTCCAGGAACTGCCGCCACTTGATGATTGACTAATAACTATCAAACTGTATAAATGGGATCCTGCTGAAACATTGCAGCTTAAAATATACTTAAATCCATGCAGGTAAAACAAACTTGCCCAAGAAATGACCACTGGAGCATGCCCAATTTGATGGACCAAAAACTAGTACAAAACCTGTGTTGCTGAAAGTCTTCCAACTCACGGTCCCCGTGCACCTAATGACTCCATTATAGAATCCCCTTGTGCTTCAATTCTCAATATTTATTATGCATCGGGAGTGGGTTTGGGCCAGCATTTACCCCAATCCCGTTTTATGCTTCCCATAATCCCCGTACTTGTGTTGAGTGTATAGAACCAAGTTCACGGTAGAACCCCAAAAACATTTCTCACTTAATACAACTCAAATACTTCAATACAATTTTGAAAATAAAATCGATGGCATACCCCAAACCTTGGCAACTCAAGATACTTCAAATACCCTCTATAAATACATGACTTCAAGTTGGTTCCAAGACACTTCCCCACTCAAAGAACTCTATGGAGATCGAGTCTTACACAATTCAATGTGACTTCAACCCAAAATTCAGGACCTTGTACATTTATCTCATGCAACATAAATGTGAATTATATACACTTGAATTACAAGACTCAAATACTCGAATACACTCAGCTTCCATTCACATAAACATGAACCAAATGTTTGCACTTTATCTAAAATCATAGAAAGTCGATTATCATGCTCATGTTACCTGGTTCACCACCAAGGATTTATATATACCCGTTGTTATGCCACTACTTGCTCAAGATCAAGTAACCAAATTTAATCGCAATTATGGGGAGCATGCATCAGGAAGCAATCATCCACATTTGTAATAGTCAAATCAATGTACTCATGAGAAGGTGCTAATGAAATCAACATGTGGGATAGAAAAGGGTGGTATGCCAATGTCAATGGTATTGCTAAGGTGTATGAGGCTCAAACATATATATGGGAATATTTTGGTATAGTGAGAGCTAGTGAAAATGAGGTTTTAAACATACTAAGAATGACTTTTGCTTGCTGCTATACTACGGAAACTCACAGGAAATATCAAGTGAAATAGCTCAAGGAAATCTAGTTCAGACTATGCCAAAATGATGTGTAATTATCAAGGCATTTAGCAAATCAATTAGGCATGATAAAGGAAAATCAACCTAAAAGAAGCCAGATGGATGGATTAGCTTGCTGTCATGGAGCATTTGCACCAAGGAAAGGACCTTAAAGAAGATGGAATCCTTGATGCTAATGGCTCATGAAAGAACTAGACACCATAGCACCTCACTTTATGCTCATGGTTTGCCAGGCTTACCTCTCTTTTTTTCTCAAGCTCTCTCTTACTCTCTCTTGAAGGTGGAATGAGGGTGGTGTGCTCAGAAAGGGTGCCATGATAAATTTATTACAATCTCGAATTTCTCATATCACCAGATGATTTTGGCCTGTATGCATTCAGTTCATAGGAAGTTCTATATGGGAATCCTCATGAACTGGGTTAACCATAATATTTTGATCTTTGAATTTATTTGTATTTTGCAGATGCTAAACACATTGTCGCTTGTAGGTCCTCTTGTGGTGACAAGTTTGTGCAATATATTATTACAGGTCACATAGCATCCACTTATCTTCTTTGTATTTGGCAGGACCAGTTTTGCAGAGGCCTTCAGGCTGATGTATGCTTTGCCATCGAACGAGACAGCCCTCCCTCCAATGCCAAGTGATGGTGAGCACTGGTCTGCCCTTCACAGTTGGGCCATGCCAACACGTTCCTTCCTGGAATTTGTGATGTTCTCACGGTGAGCTTGCTTTTGCCAGAACCAGATGTAACATCAGATTTTTAGGCTTTATTTGTACTTGCTCTACATGCGTGATCCAGGTACATGATATTTACCTGAAAAAATGCAACCACAGGATGTTCACTAGTTCCCTGCTGGATAGCCAGAGACTTAATCCCCAGAGGAATGATACATGCTTGTTGGGATCTTCAAAGATAGAGGTACGGTTGTTAAGCCTTTCTCTGATGTTAGAAGCTGACGAATGCAAAGATATTATGGCATGTTTGAGTTCATTGATTCATGAAACATGAAAGATTTTTGTCATATTTGCAGAAAAGGCAATGTTACTGCCGTGTTTTGGAAGTTTTGGTGAATGTGTGGGCATATCACAGTGCGAGAAAGATGGTTTATATAGACCCCATCTCAGGTTTGCTTGAGGAGCAGCATCCTGTAGAGAAGCGAATTGGATCAATGTGGGTTGCTCACTTCAACAACACACTGTTGAAGGACATGGATGAGGAGTGGGCAGAGCAGGCCGATGATGGTGACCATCCCCCAGGTAGCACTGATGGTGGCACGTGGGTGTGGCCATCGACTGGGGAAGTGTATTGTAAAGTAATATTTGATAGAGAACAAGCTGAGAAATACAGAGCCAAGATGGAGAAGACAAGGAAGGCCATGGAGAAGCTCTTGGAGAGGCAGAAGTATGGTTATAAGCAGAAGACACTAGGAGGCTGAGAAAGAAGCTGAGGAAGAACAAGCATTGGAGAAGTCGTGCCTTCTTTCTCCTCTTTTCGTTTGTGTTCTATTGGGAATCATTATCTGCTGACCATTCATTGATGCTACTGCAATAAACCAATCACGCTGCTAGATTGAACGTCCATGAACTACAATCCAAGTTAATCTCTGCTCATTTGAAGGCTATCACACTCAATGGGTGGAATTACACGAAGTGAAGGCAGTCTATCAGCCATGTCTTGTTGCATTTTTGTTAAATGGAACGATTGGAAATGGTACTGAGTTCAATTAATTGCATTTTCCATTTTGTGATGCCACTCTCCTGTTATTGATCATATTTTGGGGAATATTTATTTCTACTTTTCAATCTTCTGATCCATGCTCTCGTACTTGTTGAGCACTGAGGTATGTGCGACATTGGGTTGCTAGGTTGGTTGTCCTTCAAGGAGAATCTCAAAATATTACTCAAATGAAGCAGAATCTCGAGATATTTCTAAACTGTAGACTTTAATTTTTAGAGCAAATAATATTTGATGGGCGCTACCCCTTTTGTGCGGAGTTGGATCTTAAATTAGATTGTGTAACCATATAGGGGTGAATTGCTTACTGTGTATGATACATGTAGCGTAGCACACTATTGAAAGGAAATCTTGCATGCCAGTGTTTAAAACTCTGCTCGGGATCAGGTGCCTCCTATGTTCAATTCGGCCAAGTCGACTCAGCATTTCAGCCATGGCATCTCATTAATATTCTAAGAAAAGAAAAAAAGAAGATAAAATAAAACGAGGAAATTCGCAAAAGAATGCATAACGTTGCATAAAATCTAATGCAAAAATCTAATTAAATCTAATTAAATCTAATTAAGCTTTTTTACTTTCTAAAAAAAAAAACGTTGAGTTTTAGCTATTGGTTTAGGTTTCCATTCCCATTGATGCATTCAAAAACCGTTAATTATTTCTAAAAAAACGGGTAGGGGCCTGTATTCCCCATTAATCTATCCAAAAAATATCAATAATCAACCAAACTTTGCCTAAAATAAACACCATTTAAAAGGTAAGTCCTTTTTGCCGCGATTTTTTCATGCAAGCCTGCTAAGCTACATTTGTCAGCAAAGTCCCTCACACTATCCCTTCTCCTGACACAACATACCGGACGCTTTTCAGGAACTGTTCCTTCCAGCTTGGGCCTCTTCATTTTGAATTTTTGAAAGCAACAAATTTTCCGTTAGGTATACGAAAATAAAAGGTCGGAAATTTAGCTCTCTTCGTTGCTTTATTTTGTGTGCTTTTAGAAAGGAGGGAAACTCGACTATCTCTTGATCCCCGCAAAGAAAATGACAAACTCCAAGAGAAACAAAAGAAAACAAAAAATTGGACGAGATCCTAGAAATTCTTTATTGAATATGAATATCGGTTCAGGAAGCGTTTCAAACGCTTGTTTGTTTCATTTTATAGCCAAACTCATTTAAGGAATATCCTTGATCAATCAATTTTGGGCTTATTTGGTTCCCAAGATTTTTCAATCATATGGAAGTGTATCCTAGAATTGATATAAGCATATTAAGTAGTTTGCATATTAAGTAGAATTGATAATTTTACATCAAAATTATGCATCTGTATGCAAACTACTTAAGTCTCATACTTAAGGAGTTGTAATATGCAAACTACTTAAGGAGTTGTAAAATGCATTATTTCTGAGACTTAAAATCTTTTTATTTTTCAGTCATACATCTCGATGTCGAGATGATCAATCAAAGGGTTTTTCAACTTTAAAACTACCTTTTCCGATGGATTTTTTAGGGGCATTCGTAGTTCTACATTATAAGGTAGCATCCTTATATAAACTTTTTCTTTTACTGGAATTGGCATTTCCTGAAATATGGTGTATACAGTTTGGATTGCATTTGTTAGAAATTCAAAAACAGCAAATTCATTATTTGGATTGCCTAGAATATCTTTTTCCAGGAATGCAAATCATCTCTCTCTCTCTCTTGTTCATCTCTCTCTCTCTCTTGTTTCCATGCAATGTCAAGAAATCAGTCTTCTTCCCTTTTCAAACACGAAGCTAGTTGCACGTCTTTCTCTCTCTAAAATAGCATTAATAAAAGTAATTAGAGAAGCACTCTCTCTCTTCAACATAACATCCACAAATATTTCAAATGACCATTGAATCTTGAAACACTTACCTTCTAAGAGAAATCTCCACTCAAGTAAGAGAAAAACAAGTACCAATCTAGAGAAAGAAAGGAAACTATTTCTCTACTATGAGGAGTTGAACATAATCATAAGCAATTCACAGGCCGATAGGATAGGTGCAAGGACAACATCAATGAGCAAGTGGGATGCAACGCGAGAAGATGAAGACATAAGGTGAGAGCGGGAGGGGGGCTATGGTTCGTGAAGACATTGGTGGGGATGTTGAAGAGGGGGACATTCATGAGACCCTTGCATATTCAAGGGCTAGTGAGAAGGAAAATCCACAGCTTCAACTTCAAGTCGGCGAACAACGAGGAAGAAGATGGCAATGACCAATACATTAGAAATTATTGCTCAAGCAATGTTGGGCCTAGGGTCTGCAGTTAAGGAATATTAAAACATTGCTAATCCTCACATCGATGAGGTGTGCGATACCATTTTTAATATTGATAATGTTGCAGATGATGTCGTTTCAACGGTATGCATGGAGATTGGCTAAGATGTGAATACGAGTAAGATCTTCCTCAAGATGAATGATGCGAGGAAATTGGCTTGGATTCAGTCCAAATATGGAGGGGATCAAATGATCGTAACTGAGGCCTGATAACTATGCGATCCTATGGCCCTCTCAGAGTCTCTCTCTATTTCTCTAAATATTTTTTTATAGGAACTTTAGATATGAAATTTAACTTCTCTCTTTCTATCTCTCTTCCTTTTGCTCTCTCCCCTCGCTCTTGGGTACCATTTAAAAATGGTTAAGGATGTCTCACTTTTTGAGTTATGAGGTGGATTTGTTTCATTCTCATGTAACATTGGACATATTTTATGATAAGTTATATGTTGTTTATTTTCTTATGTACTTAAGGATTTGTTGATGTATTTGGGAATTGAGGCTTCATGAATCATTGTTTCATGATTGTCCATTGCTTTAATTATGCAGTTTGCTATGTGGAGAGTTTGGTCTCTAGAATCCCTTCAACTACGCATTCATTTTGATGCTCATGACATAGCATTACTGATTTTAATTATACATCAATCTTATAAAAAAAAGAGCATGTTCTTGAATTCTTGATGAGCTCATCATTGTGGAGGATTGGGATGATTGGACTAAGTGAATTAGTAGCAGAGGGGAGAATGGTGTGCCAACAACCAGAGTTGGGAGTCTTGGTGGGATGAGGAGCAAGAGCATTTGCAATACACTGAGTTTATGGGGCGACTTTGGGAGATAGTCCTTTCGCTTCCCTTCTTCTTGTACCAGTATGTCATTGTGTACCACCTCCATGTTTCCAATGGAAATACCAACATAGTGGTAAGCACCTGTCTTTTGTCTTTATCTCATTACTGCCCACATACGTTACTTTTAAATTTGCTCTCAAATGTTGTGTAAGGTCTTTCAAAGCTTTCAAGGCTTTTGGGAAAGATCTCTCTCTCTAACAATTTACAACATCTGGGAAAGGTCTTTCAAGGCTTTACGAAGTCCAAGATTCAGTTTCAGTAGGTTGATCTCTCTTTCTCTTTATTACTTTGTGTTTCAATCATTTAGCATGAATGAAAATGAACTGCGTGTGTGCGCGTTTCAGGTATTAGGATGAATTAAAATGAACTCTCTCTCTCTCTCTATCTCCTTGTGTTTCTCTCTGTCTATGTCTATGTCCTTGTGTTTGTTTCAGGAATTCAACATGAATTAGAATTAGCTCTTTTTTTTGACAAGAATGAATTAGAATTGACTCTCTTTCTCTCTCTCTAGGACTATAAAGAAGTTTTAGACGGTCCAGTTTCTGTTAATTCAGCCCTCTCTTTCAAGTCAGCTCTTATTGATATTCGATATCCTTTCTGCTACCCTTATTTGTACTCTCTTAAAGCTTCTCCCTCTAAAAACCTTTCTCTTTCGATCTCTTTCATTTTCTGGTCAAAATAGTCTCTCTCTCTTTTCGTTCTTGTATCAATGAACTGTTATGAACATTTGCACAAAATTTTTATTTTTTTTAATTGTTCAATTTCACTGAATTGATTCTCTAGGTTGAAACAAATTCTCGTTGAATTATAAGTAGATTTTTCAATCCTAATAGGTTGCTCAGTTCTCATATAAGGAGAGTTAGTGAGAATGAAGAGAAACAGAGAGCTTGAAATGGGTTCTGATTTTGTTTGGTATGAAATATCTTATGCATGTGTTGCCAATAGGAAAGGAAGGCAATATTTACCATTATGTTGGCAAATGTAGATTGCTTGCTTTTTGGGGTTATGTCAAACTCTACTATTCTTGGCTAAGCAGTTTTGTTTGAGCGCGCGATTTGAAACTTGACAGTGTTAACCAATGTTTGAAAAATCGATGAGTCGAACTAGACTCGCCCGGTTTGACTCGGGAATCGACACCTCTATGTCGGTTCCAACAAAACACGCAAAACCGCCGGTGTCTAGAGAGAAACGGGTAATTATGAATAGTGAATCGCCGGAGTCACTGTACAAACACGGGTGAACAATAAAAAGCTTTGTGAATCATCAAAATTTGGCTTTTTTTTATCATTTTTTTGCTTTTTCAGTTTTTAAATCGAATATTGCAGCTTTTATCTTTAACTTTTCAGCCTTATTGTTCGATATATTAGAGCTAAAAGCTTCAATTTCGATCACAAAATCATTGGATTTGTGAAGAACAATGGTTTTTTTTTAGGTTTCCGCCATTTCTTATATTTCAAGCAAAATAGGGCATCATTTTTTATAAAATCAGAGAGTTATTAATCTTAAGAGTGTTATTGAGAAGAAATTATTCGTACTTTGCGATTTTTTTGGTCGATTACAAGTCAGATTTGGGTTTGAAGCCACCGTTGTAGAAAACCAGATAAGAACTTCGGGTTTCCATCATTTAATCGATTGTATTCAAGTTTTAGCAAATAATTCGTTCATAGTGTAGGGTTTTGATTTCTTATGGTGTTATTTATCATAAAATGTATCTAATTTGATCTATTTTATCCGATTTGAGGTGGATATTTTAGTTCGAATCACTGTCGTCAAGTTGAGTTTACCGTTTTTTTTTTTTTTTTCCGCCATTCATTGGATTACAGAAGATAGGCTAGGCGGTGCTATTATAAAAACCAATGATTAAATTAACTTGTATTTTTCAATGTTATTGTTAAATTTTTAATGCAAAAAAATGGATGTTGATATATAAAACGTATGTATATTATTGACACATATTTTATAAGTATATTATCTTGAACGATTTTATAATATAGGTGAGCATGAAGGATGGACAAGCTTCAGGGATTTTGGATTAAGAGCGCAACAAAACACTAACACTCATGGATTTGGGTATAGTCAGGTGCCCACTAATTTGGATGATTTGTTTTTAGATCGAGTAAATGAATTGTCACGCGAATTCAATCAATGGCACTAGCGTGACATAACGAAAAACGATGTCGTCTATCACTTTACTTTTAGGTCGTATTTTACGAATTGTATGCTTTATTGTACTCCATATATGATGATGTACTTAATCTATGATAATTTTATGCTTTATCCTTTTGTGTGCTGTAAATTAAATGGTAAACAATAGTTCATGCAGGGAAAGAACACATCAATATTCACATTTTTATGCAAAAAAATGAAAATTCTTAATGGATACCTATGTTGAATAGCCAATTAGGATATTAGACATGAGAGTACACGTTTTGCGCAGTAATGAAATCCCCCTGGTCCGGCTGCAATGGCAATATCATTCAAGAGAATAATCAACATGGGAACGGGAGGATGAAATCCAGGAGAAGTACTCCTACCTCTTTTATTAATGACAATATGATTTTGAGAACAAAATCCTTTTTAAAGGGGGGGTTAGGGTGATGTAAGGACCTCAAATTTTCCGGACATGAGACGCGCACGGCAATAGAATCAAAAGAAGGAGGAGCATCGCCATGCGTGAAATGGAGCATTGTCACACGTAAAATGGAGCATCACCGTGTGTGAAGGCAGGAAAGAGGTAACGCCGCATGTGAAGACCAGGAAGGGGTAAGGCTGCTCGTGTAGGCGAAGACAGAGTAACGTCACGCATGAAGAGAGGGTAGCGTCGTGAGTGTAAAAGCAAGGTTCACTGTTGCCGTACATGCCAGCTATGCGCCAGTCAGAGCCATATCTGTCAGTGCCACGCCTGTCAGGGCCGTACGTTTCAGCGCCGCCCACGGTCAGCCACAGTGGATTCTACCTACCTTGGGTACTTAAGCCCTCTCCCCTTCCCATTCCACCGTTGTTTCCTCTATTACTCTCATACTCTCTCTCTCTCTCTCCCTCTCTCTCTCTCTCTAAGAACCAAAGTCAGAGTTGACTACTGCCCTTAGAGAAAGCCATTGCTTGGAGCTTGAAGTGGCCTACGAGTGGGAGATTTGAAGGCATCGTGAGCATCAGATAAGCAAGTTTAGCATCTTTGCATCAACAAATTTTGTAGAAATCAATTTTAAGTAGTGAAAGTGGGTAAGATGATAGGATGAAAAATATGAGTGTGTATGGGTTAAAATGAGAATGAAATTCAAGATTCATGCCTCTAAATACCATGATTAATTAAGCAAGGTAAATGATATTTTTAGTCGTGCAAATTTGCAAAATAGTTCACTAGTGAGGTTAGTTTAATATGGACAAGGTTTTGCATCAAGAGTTGTCTTGGTGAGTGAAATGTTAAGTGTCCTTCAAAGCATGTTAAACTTGAGAATGAGAATTTCCAGACCTGTAATTGTTCTTGCATCGATTTTTTCAGTGGTCAAATGGTATCCAAGTGAGGTCAAACTGGTTTTGAATGAAATATATGGTTGTCTGTTTAGATTTTTCTTTTTACACCATATCAAAATTTCGTATGGGTTAAGAGATATGCCCCAAAATGTAAGGGTATGTCACTGTTCACAGTTGCTGGGATTTCCAGCGACTGTCACCTATTTTATGTCGAGATTTTGACCTATCAAACAATATCAAAATGCCTTCAAACCACCACCATTTGAAATATCTATGAATAAGCTTAAAGTTACATGTTGAACTCATTTTAAAAGTCCACGTAGATTGAGAGTTATGCCCCGAATGTGAGGGTATATCATTGTTCACAGTTGCAGGAAATTCTAACAATTGTCACTCACTTTGTGCCGAGCTTTTGACTTATCAAATGTCGTCAAAACACCTTCAAACCACCGCCATGTTAAAGATCCACGTGTAAGCCTAAGGCTGCATATTCCAAGCATATTGAAATTCTCCCTAGACTGGGAGTAACCTTCTGTGAAGAGGGGTACGTCACCTTTACTTGTCACAGAAAATTTAGTTCTGAGCCCGTGTTGTGTTATCTTTTACTGAACTACTCACTGATCAACTCAAGTGCGAAAGTGTTATCCTTGATAATTGATAAGCGTGACTGTTATTACATAATTTTCATGTGACAAATACTGAATGCTATAGTGTTATGTGAACGATGCTATGTAGCTATGCGATAGGTGAAAACTGATAAGTGCAATGCTATATGATAGTTCCATAACAAATGTTACATAATAAGTGTCATGTGATAACTCTCATGTGATGGATGTCTTATGCTAAGTATCATAGAGTTATGTGACAATTGTATAGTTCTGAGCAAGACTCAAACTTTGAATGATGAAACTAGAATTATCTGTAAGTATGGGTGAATTTTGAATTTAATGCTTGAGCATGTTAAGACGTTGTGATAATGGCCACTAAGCAATGGGACACCCATTGGTAGTGGGTACCATTCTATTATGATACTGTGGTACTGGCTACTACGCGATGGAACATTCATCGGTAGTGGATACTAATATACTGATACTTCCTGCTATGCGATAGGACACCCATCGGTAGTAGGTACTGTTATGCTTAGAAAAGCGATGCCAGCAATGTTCCCTAACTCATTGAATGATAGGATGGAGTTAGGTGAAAGTGAAATGGGAGCGTTCCACCCCCCGAAATTCATATGATGAGACTAGTGAGTGCTTATCAGGTAAGTGCCTATCGAAACCCAAAGCGCGCTGGGGACCGTGTGTGTGAATACGAGGGCATTATGAAGTGGATTTCCCCACTTGTCATTACCCTCCCTCTTGAGGGACGATAGAGGTCCTAAGCAATGGGATTGGCTTAGGCTAATGGATAGGGCTTATACTTCGGGAGTAGGTGAACTAAGGAGTGAGTGAGTAATGATTGAGTAGTGAATGTGAATGATAATGATTGAATGGTAATTATGACATTTTGATATGATGCCTGTTATATATGCATTAATGAGATTTCTTATTTATATAATGTTTGCACTATGATTCTCTATAATTGGAAGAATTGTTCATGACGCATGATAGACTCAATAATGATGCATAGCACCTAGATCTTCTTACTAGGCTTTACAGCTCACCCCAGTGTATCTCCCCTCCTTGTAAATTGATATAGACAGGTCAGAAGGGCGTGAAGTACGTTATTTGTGGCCTACAGTCAATGTCACTTTCCTTTGGGAGGAAACCCAGATCTTGTATGTAAATGGATAGTTTAGCCCTAAATTTTTTTGATTTTGGAAGAATGTAATATTGGACCCTGATGCCCTAGATTCAAGTGTAACATTTTTGGAAGAAATTTTATGTAGTGCAGTTTTAATGATGTATGGATTTTCCCCCCATTTTAAATATTTATCTACACTTAAAATTATTGATTTAGTTCTTTGTCATGGTTTACTTTGATCACCGATATAACGGCATTGAGTCAACTCTTACGTGAGTGACATGCACTATCTTAGGATCATGGACCTGCACTCGATCACCCTCCTGCGTGAAGTGAAGGGTGGTCGGGGGCGGGGTATTTATCGATGATATTTTGGTATATTCAAAAAGTCGGGAACTACATGAGCAGCATCTAAGAATTGTCTTGCAAACTTTGAAGTCGGAAAGATTGTATGCTAAATTAAGCAAGAGTGAGTTTTGGCTCCACAATATAGCTTTCCTTGGGAACATCATTTCTAAGGATAGGATCATGATCGACCCCTCTAAGATTGAAGCAGTACTTAAGTGGGAGAGACCAAAAAATAGAACTGAAATTCATAGTTTTCCGGGGTTAGCTAGATACTACAGGCGCTTTGTAGAGGGATTCTCAAAGATAACACTTCCCCTTACTCGGCTGACCCAGAAGAATGTGAGATTTGTGTGGTCAGATGAATGTGAGATAAGCTTCCAGGAACTTAAGAAGAGAGTTACTGTTTGAACACATTTTTTAGCACCTTGGGTCCCCTATGCGAAATAAAAAGAGAAGTTGGTCAATAAAGCCTGAATTACAATGGAATTCTCGATAGTCTCGAAATTACCCCAAAACAAGTGGAAATGTTCATAACGACTTCAAAATGCCACTTGCCAAGTTTCGTCGCAATCCAATAGGTTTAAGGTAGTGCATACAAAGACACAATTTCAGAAAAATTATTCTCTAGCACCCTCAAACGGACTCCATAACTAGAACTCTATTTTCAGTGTGTCAAATTACTGTGGGACTACTGTCATTGAATCTGGCACGGCAAAACACCCCTACAGGTCAAGTATCAGCTTAATCAGACCCTCCAAGATAAAGTTATGGGTAAAAGACTGAAAATGGGTAAGCCGCATACTATTCATGTGCGCCCTCCCTGCACCAAATCACCATTAAAGGTGATTGTGTTTACAGTCTCGGGCAGTAACTTTCGGGAGCCATATCTCACTCTTCCCGAGTCGGATCATGCTCAAATTTTGTGAGCTTGTTCAACTCGTTAAGACGAGCTTTTTGATATGTGGCATGCCATGTGACGACGCTCGAGTAGGGAGAAAAGCTACAGAGAAATCAATAATTTGTGAAGGAAGTTGAAGGAAATTCAACAGCGACACGTACCGCTCAAGCAGCCATAACACGACGCTCGTACATCAGATTGACAATATATTAGTTCCATCGTGTGCGTAAGGTTCAGGGTTACCATTGGTCCGAACCCCGTGCATGATGAACGGTCCAATTTTATGCACGAAGCCGATATAGTTGTTGTAAATTCTGGTTGTCGAAATTCAGATTTCGATAAAAAACTCAAGACTGCAAAATCTTCGTCGGGTACAAAATCAAGCTACATTTGTTGCCACACGATCGTGACAACATGCTCAATGCAATACAGTGAAGAAATCACGAAGAAACATCAAGATATGAGCACATCATCAATCTGAAGTTTTCAAGATTCATCTGAAATTCAAGTCGCACATCGTGGCTTAAAAACACAATCCGTGGTTCGAAGTTGGTATCAAATCGATCGCCATGACGAGCCCTACAAGAAAGCAATCATGCTTTTGTCAAATGGGCATCAGAGCAATCCCGGATCATCCATGGAAGATCACGTACGTTCTAGGGCAGCAGCAGGGACTGTTTCGAAATTCCATGTAATGTTAGGCAGCGGCAAAACAGTCATTTTGCACCCATTTTTAGAATTTCTTTTGATTCAATTAAATTATAATTATCATCAATTATGAGAGTTTTTGGGCATCCACCCATGTTTGGGCTTAATTTTATAAATACATGTTAAACCTAATTGTAAACGGACACCCCCTCTCATACTTTCAATTCATCAAGAAAGTTCAAGTTTTTGCATTGAGTTGGATAGGCATGTCTTGGAGAGAGAGAGAGAGAGAGAGAGAGGAGAGAGAATAATAAGTCACGTACCCTCTACCGAAGTATTCTCTCTTTCTTCTTCTCTCTCCTCCTTCTCTCTCTTTCTTTCTTCTTTCTTTTCTCGTATTTCTCTCTTCTTTTCTGAGAACATGCACGACTATGGTAGAGTCGTGCATGCCTCTCTCTTCCTTTTCTTTCTCTCTTCTCTTTCTTCTTCTCCTTCTTTCTCTCTCTTCTCTTTCTTTTTACTTCTCTCTGTCTGAGCATGCATGGCGATGGCAACGCCATGCATGGATTTCTCTCTTTATTCTATTTTCTCTCACTAACACACACAACGATGGCATCACCGTGCATGTTTCCTTCTCTCTTCTCCTTCTTTCGTTTCTCTTTATTTATTCTCTCTTTGCTCAATCTTTCTCTCTGCTTCTCTCTGTCTGAGCCTGCATGGTGATGGTAGTGCCATGTTGTGCACGATGATGCTCATCGTCGCGTATGACATTCCTCTCCTCATTCTTTTACAAGGACATTGAACTCGGCCCTTTCCCGAGTGACGGGTCGGGTCGTGTCTGAGTCCCTTACAACACGAGCGGCGATGCCTAACCTTGCGCATGTCTTTTCTCTTTCTTGTCCCTCTCTCTCTTGTCATGGACAGCGACAGGACAACGAACCTGTCGCTATCCATGTTCTTTTTCTCTCCTCTTTCCTCTATCATGAGCGGCAAGACCCATCGCTATCCATGTTTTTTCTCTCTCCTCTTTCTTCTATCATGGGCGGTGGAACTCATCACCATCCATGCTCTTTCTCTCTCCTCTTTCCTCTGTCATGAGCGGTGGAACCCATCGTTGTCTATGTTCTTTCTCTCTCACCTTTCCTCTATCATGGGTGGTGGAACCCATCGCCGTCCATGTTCTTTCTCTCTCCTCTTTCCTCCATCATGAGCGGTGGAATCCATGGTCGTCCATGTTCTTTCTCTTTCCTCTTTCCTTCGTCATGAGCGGTGGAATCCATTGTCGTCCATGTTCTTTCTCTCTCCCCTTCCCTCTGTCATGGACGGCAGAACCCATCTCCGTCCATGTTCTTTCGCTCTCCTTTTTCTCTCTTCTTCTTTTCTCACCTTTCTTTTTCTCTCCCTTCTCTTCTCTTACTTAGTTCTTCTCTTGCCCCTTTCCTTCTGTCTCTCCTTTCTTTCTTTCTTTTTTTCTCCTTTCTCTCCACATTCCTCTCTTCTCTTGCTTCTCTCTTCTTCTCTTCACTCTCCTTTCTCTTCTCTCTTCTCTTTCTTTTCTTCTCCTTTCATTCTCTTTTCTTCTATCTCTTTCTCTCTCCGCTTTTCTTATCTCTCCTCTTTCTCTTTATTTTTTTGTTTTTTCCTCTCTCATTTGACCAAGGAACAAGTCTAACATTGTCACAATAGTCTCATCGTCGAGAGCCAGTCTGAGTAAGTCCCGAACTCACCTTAAATTCCTCTCTCAACGGTTGGTATACCTGCCCTTGCTCTTGAGCAAGGTTCCCGAGAAAGCGATCTCAAGTCTCGGGTTCCCTTCGAAACCTGAGACTCACCAGATCATCTAGATCCAGGGGCAAGATCGAGGTACCCAATCACTCACTACAGCCCCGATACTGACTTCGCTTGAAGGAAATAAGGACTTTGTGATTTACATCGATGCTTTTCCTAAATAGCTCGCGTGTGTACTCATGCAAAGAGGGAAGGTCATTGCTTATGCCTCCAGGAAGCGGAAGCCGTATAGAGCTTGAGACCATAGTATTTGCTTTAAAATTCTAGAGACACTACCTCTATGGGGCCCAATTCAAGGTGTTTACGGATCATAAGAGCCTCAAGTACCTGTTTTCCCAGAAGGAGTTGAATATGAGGCCAAGAAAATGGATGGACTTATTGAATGATTACGACTGTACAATCGATTACCATCCATGCAAGACTAACGTGGTAGCCGACGTACTAAGCCGAAAAGTCGTAGTCTCAGTGGTGCACCTGATGGTTTGAGAGATGAGATTGCTAGAGGATGCAGTGGAATGGCACCCAACTCTACCCCTCAATGATGGGGTCAGAATGCTTTCGTGTTTGAGGGTAGAGCCACAACACTTTCAACAGATCCAAATGGTGCAAAAAGAAGATCCTCAACTTATGAAAGTCCTTGAAGAAATGATTTTTTAATGGATTCCTTAAAAACAACATTTATAATGAACTTTAATAATTTTTTCGGATTTTTTTTAAGTTTTAATCCAATCGACTCGGTCGATTTCAGATCCGGATCGCCGATTCACTGATCCATATGGGTTTTGAGGTGTCTGATCTTGGGCACCGATCCGTTTTTTAAACCATTGATGTTAACCCTAAACATAACATTGGTATTGTGGTTACCTTTTTCATTTCTCTTGAATATGCCACATATGTACAATCTTGAAGTTTAGTAAGTTGATATTCTAAAGTGACAAGTGAATTAAGGCCTGAAATTAGCTCAAAGCATGAGTTTTGAAAAGTGCATGCTTTCCTTTTTTTTCTTCTTCTTCGTGTTCTGTGGTTTTTTTTTGCTTTTTTTGTTTGGGCTTTTTGGACTTGGGTCATCTGAGATTTCTTTTTTCATTTTTTTTTATATGATTTTGGCATTGTTTTGCATGTTGGTTTGGAATATTTGTAATTTTAGTAACTTTCAAAGTTTTTTTCTTTTTGTAAATCTAATTCTCTTAATTATATGCAACTTTTATGAACTGCTCCATGGGTTTTGCTGATGAGCTTTGAAAGGTCTTTGTGTTTTTTATTTATGAAATTTGATGCAGTTTTGTCGAATGTCCAGCCATGTATTTTTGTCATTGTTTATTCCTTTTGTATTTTCCATAAATGGAACCGAAAGAATATTTACCAGTGTTCATCTGATCTTAAGTACCCTATGCAAAATGACCAAACAGGATGGCAAAGGAGAGGCTTTGAGAATTCTCAAAGAAGAAAATATATGTACACCAAGAGTTGAAGATTGAAAACTCTCTCTCTGTAAGAGATATGTGTAACCAATGCTGAAAACTAATCTCTCTCTCTTCTCGGTATTTGGAAAATCATGTCTAGAAAATAGATTTCAAATTATACAGATGAGTTCCGATGATGTAGGCTTCAATGTGTTTTAGTCATGTTTTGATTTTAGGTAAATTGTATGTAATAATATAAACTGGTCTCTTGTGGGTTATCTGCAGTGACGTTTATAAAAAAAAATCATTCAATTTTTTTAAGGACATAACGATCCAGGTATTGTACCGGAAATGATATAATCTAAAAGGTTGTGTACAACAGTTGCTAATATAGGCCAACAATTGCCTTCTCACACCTTATATTGGAAATTACTTTTTGCGAAATTTATTTTGTCATTACATAAAATCATCTTGTACAGTTGTTTGAATGAATGTGATGTGAATAGAATGACTTGGATGAGCTTGCGTTGTGAACAATGGTTTAAAAAGCAGATCGGTGACTCGGATTGGGTATCTCAAAAATCGATTCGAATCGATAAATCGACGATCCGAATCGGGAATAGGCTGAATCGGTCTGATTAAAGCTTCAAAAAAACCCGAAAAAATTATTAAAATTCATTATAAATGTTGTTTTTTAGGAATCCAATAAGAAATGAGGGTACTACATTATTAACTTTTATTTTTTTCATCAATTTGTGAATATTGAGATGCTCTTTCCCTGTATGTACTTATGTTGACCATTAAATTTACATCACACAAAAGAAATCATAGAATTATCATAGATTAATTATATAATCATATATGAACTACAATAAAGAGTTGACTAAATCGATGAAAATTTGGCCACTAAAATATCGAATTGGCAGAAAACCCTAATCCGCTAAAAAAACCCAAATTATT